>OMNV01009231.1:0-21681 GCA_900303265.1 Brotula barbata | reverse complement strand
TTGTTGTTAAGTGTGATTCATATACAGTCATATAAATCAGATTGTATGATTCTCACCATGCTATTTCCATTGCTGTAGTCATGGTCACTGTCAGGTCGTATTCTTAACAGGAAGTCCCTGAATCCTGGTATATCCCCATGACGGATGGCGATGCCCAGTGTGCCACCCAGGAACGGCATGAGGTGGGGGGTCTGAAGAACAGGAGATGCTGTCCAGGCCTCACTGGCCACCCACTGCAGGCCTGTCACATTCTGCTTTACCACCTGCAGAACATAATATAAGAAATGATTGTATTGATCTGCATGAGTAAAACAAATACTGATATAATGCGTGATTGATGCTATAATGTTGATTGCTGTCCACCCACAGTCTCACTACACAGCCAGACTGATATAGAGTAAATTTATATATATATGTATATGATACATACTGCAAATGTGAAGCTCTCACATATAAGAAATGCAATACAAATAAACGAACACAAAATTCATTAATTAAGAGTGATGCAGACCATTCAAATGCAGTTCCTATAGTTGAATTTGTTAAGGAAGCAGTTGAGAATCCAGTAAAGGGTAAAATTCAATTGATAGTATCAGAAGATTTACAGACAAATTTGCACAAGTACAAGTCAAGGCCTCCATCTTTCCAATTTATAATTTTGTTTGATTCAACATGACATATTTTAATTCCGACCTCTTCCATGACATGGATCATGTGGATCTCATGTGAAAACACAATGACCACACGAGCTGTGGATTTCCTCATCACATTAACGATCCTTCTCATTTCAACTGGGTTATTTCCCCACGGCAAAATTTCCAAGTACGCCAGACAACCTGCACCAGACTGAACCAGGTCAGATTGGAAGGATCGTGCAACATGTAGTCCGTAGTCATCATCACTGACAAGCAGGCCTACCCAGGTCCAGCCAAAGTGTTTCAGAATTTGAATCACTGCACGGACCTAAGAAAGTGGATTGATTAGTACCCTCCAAGACTTGTGTGGAAAACTTGTTGTCGATAAGCGCACAAAAGAGTGTGCTGTTCAATTGCCACTCACTAATGTGAATCATTGCACACTGAATTTGGTGAGAAAGTACTCAACATAAAGAGAGTTTTTAAATGGAAAATTACCCTGAAAGATCTCACAATGCAGTGACTTACCATTTACCTGACTTCTATCATGTAAAACATTTTAGTGATGTGACATATTCTGAGGCTTCAAATAAATATCTACCTGGAATGCATCACTTGGGATTGTTCTAAAGAAGGATGGAAACCGTTGCTGATTACTCAGACAGGAGCATGTTGCAAAATAACTCACCTGTAAAGAGTAACCCCACAATTAGGCATCTCATGCAGTTCTAGAGATACATTAATGTCATTTGGCCTATCTTGGTTATTCATTGTTGTAGAATATTCAATTAATTCAATCACATTGTAACACAACTAGAGAATAGATTTAAGAATAGAAACTTACCATAGGCAATCTGTACAAACCCAGCACATTGGAGGTGGCAATAGAAAATGTTGAGTAGGAATCACCCACAATTGCCAAAGCTGGAGGTGTCCCAAAACAGGTCTTATCAAGCTGAAACTGTTCCTCTCCACCACTCGCCAATGATAAACCAGCACTGAATCCAATAACGAGTGCACCACAATTGTCATATACACTGTATCCCAGAGTCACATTTGGTAGCAGGTTAGGGTTCCTGTTGATTTCATCTACAGCAAAGACCATGGTCTGAGCAAACCTAAAACCTAAAATGTCAAAGCTAACACAAAAGTACAAAATTAATCAATAAAATAACACTGATTAAAAGAAGCTGCTCAAAGTTCTAAAATTCATCTTCTATTACTCTTACGATAACTGTGTACAATTGCAATTTATCTCTTTATCTATCTCTTTACCTCTCATCACTTTCATCAAGTTAATTATCAATACATGACAAAAACATCACACTTCATGGTAACCTACAAATGACTTGAATGGTCTTGGCCGACCAAATAATTTTCCACAGTTTGGTGTTCTGTCTCCGAGACTCACCCTTGACAAGTCGGCTGCGGTGGCTCTGCTAAATAGGTTATCTCAGGGAAGACAGAGGAGAAGTGGACCTCAAACAGTCCACCGAGAACCACATCCCCAGGTTTGTGCATGCCATTAAGATGGAACCGCTTCCGTATCTGACACGACTGGAGAGAGAGAGACACAGGGAAGAAAAAAGATGAGTGTAAAGTCAAGATTAGACACACATATAGGATAAAATATGTGTAAAGAAATGCCCCCATAACCGCCCTCCTTCTTTCACCCCTGTTTGTAATACTTAAGCTCAGTTATTAATAATATATGCAGACAGGTTTTGCCATCCCCTTTCTTAGCCTTCGTCATTGTTTATTTTTTTTTTTACACCACTCATCAGGACCTGGGTAAAATGGGGCAGGGCACAATACACATACGGACATATTTGCAGACAGAATTATAATGTCAGCATAGTGCAACCAGCCAGCGTACATTTATCTCAGTGCTTAGGTGTGGCAACAGCAGTAAATCCATGCGACGTTGACTTATTCCAAAATGGAAAAGAAAGATAAAGGTCAAGTCAGATTTCTATTTATAAAGATATATTCTCTTCATTTACACATCAATGTCATATACAATGAGTCTGCAGGCCTTACAGGCCCACATCACCAGCAATGTGATATCCAAGCTGAGATATCACGGGTGGACCTTCAGAAATAATCATACTACTACTACTACTACTACTACTAATAACAACAACAACAACCACAATAACCTCAGGCCATGTCAGTGCCATAACACACCTGCCCTCTGTTACATCGTATAGTTATATATACAGTACTGATAATATACTTTTAATTAATATGTGTCGTTTCTCAGATGTTCAGACATGAGATGTCAGAATTGTGTTACATGTTTCCATTGAAATTGAAAAATGTGAAAGGCACAGCGTTTTTTTATTTTATTTTTAATTTAGTTTGTTTAATAAATTTCTCTACTATTAACAAAACAAGAAAGTTTCCATATACATTCTGGTCTGTTTAGTCTTATGTTTAGCTATTATATGTACTTGCCTCTAAGGAGCTCTACGCCTGACCTTTCTGAGCCCCAACACCTACATGAGGCCAGATTGATCACTATAGCACTGGCCTTGCCCTGGTTTATAGCACTGGTGGCAGATTAGGTATGATTTTGTCATGTATATGTTCATGTATTGTCATGTTATATATATATATATATATATATATAGACATCAATGTCAATACAATGAGTCTCTCTCTCTCTCTCTCTCTCTATATATATTTATATACACACAATATATACATATAAGTCAGTAGTATCATGTATTATTGTCGGATGTATATGTATCATTATTATTTTCAAAATTTCTATATACTTAATGTGTTGAAACTGTAAAATTATTTTAATTTGAAGCCAAATTGTAATATTATGTAATCGGTGATGCTAATATTATAAAGTGTGCACTTATCTGTTGGTTGTGTGGCCGCTGTATATGATTCACTCTTCCTATAAGTGGGAAAGGAGGGAGGAAGATGGGGACATCCATTTACAACACACACTGACCATTAGATAAAGGCTATTCCTGATAGTACAGTAAGCAGACGTAATGCAGGGGGGAGGGAGGCGTTAGTCTGAAAATATATAAAGACCAGTGGGAACACACTGTGACCTGCCGTTTCTCTACAAGTACACGCTGAGGGGATGCAGAGCTCAACTCCATTTATTGCTCTGAGCATCGCTCTGGGCCTGACGCTGCTGCCCTCAGACTTTGGAAAGACTGGGCTTATAGAACCTGTGATTGGTAGGGTCAGCAGCGGGGGTCCAGCTGTGAGATGTAAGCTCCAGAGTGCAGCTCGTCTACCTGCATTCTCAATGGACGGTGACTATATTATTGGGGGTGTTTTCTCAATACACTACTACATGCATACAGTGAAGCACAACTACACCAGCATGCCTGAGCCCCTGAGGTGCACAGGGAGGTTAGTAAGCAGGAGACGTGGAGGCTGAGTGAACATTAGACTGTATGGTGGTGAAATGTTTCTAATAATGGTGCTCTAATCTTGAGTATTGATTATGCTGACTGTAATTTTGAGCCTTGCTGTCTCATTCAGTCATTTATGTCTGTATGAATTAGAGGAAAAGCACGTGTTAATTGACAGCATGACTTGTAGATGTTAAATAACCCTTTTATATTTCATCGTTCATGATTAGACTGGCTTGTGTTACAACTATTATGTACTCTTAGCGTTCATTTATAATATTAATTAAAGTGCATTTTATTTTGGAGGAACAAAAGGCACCAGCCCTGTTTTGAACTTGTATTACAGTTTTCATACACATGAATGAGTTGTAATTCTGTCAGTATGTCAGTGAGTTACCTGTCATTGTCGTGTGAGATGTATAACCATGTCTTGACATATTGATTTGCGTCTTTACGCAGTTTCGACTCTCGTGAACTGCGTTTCGCGCGCGCAATGATCTTCGCCATCGATGAGATTAACAACAACACGGAGCTGCTGCCGGGAATCAAACTGGGGTACCAAATCCACGACTCCTGTTCCTCAGTTCCTGTGGCCGTGCAAGTGGCTTTCCAGCTTACCAACGGCTTGGAGCCGGTGTTTGACACCGGGGAGAACTGTTCTCACTCGGGTATGATGACAGCGATCGTCGGTGAGTCCGGATCAACGCCGTCCATCAGCATGTCGCGCGTCATCGGATCCTTTGACATCCCTCAAGTAAATTACTGTAATTTACGACAGAGTTGGGTGTTAAATTACACTCGGCGTCGATCCTGTTAAAAGATTTGCACTGTGCTGCTTCCCCAGGTGAGCCACTATGCCACTTGTGCGTGCCTGTCTGATAAGCATCAGTTCCCGACTTTCTTCAGGACCATCCCGAGTGACCAATTCCAGGCAGACGCGCTCGCCAAGCTGGTTAAACACTTTGGCTGGACGTGGATAGGCGCTATCCGGTCCGATTCGGACTATGGTAATAATGGTATGGCGTCTTTCCTGCACGCAGCGCGTAAAGAGGGAATATGTGTGGAATATTCCGAATCTTTCTACCGGACGCACCCACGTAGCAGGATTCAGCGAGTGGCAGACGTCATCCGCAGGTTTCTACAGTATTGTTTCTGGCTGTGCTCCCTGTGTTGGCACTTATTTCCATCTTACAAAGTCCATAAACATGACTGGTAATAATAATAATATGTACATTTTCAGATCACTCTACATTGGACATAGTAAAACTCTGCCCCTGCCGGTGACACAGGCATTTTTTTAAAGCTGAAATATTGTGCGATAAGTGTGATTGCTCTCCAACATTGATCAAAGTTGTGTAATACATACATTACAGGGCCACAGCTGTGGTTGTTGTGGCGTTTGCAGCTGCTGGGGATATGAGGATCCTTTTGGAGGAGCTGACTCTCCATCCTTCTCCACCTCGTCAGTGGATAGGCAGTGAGGCCTGGGTAACAGATGCAGACATGCTGAGGTTCAGTGTCTGCACTGGTGCCATCGGGATTGGCATTCAGCAGTCTGTCATCCCGGGCCTCAGAGACTTCCTGCTGGATCTCTCTCCTGCTGAAGCGGCTGCATCCCCGGTGCTCACTGAGTTCTGGGAGGATGCATTCAAATGCCAGCTGCAAAAAAGTGAGAAAGTTGAGTTTGTTTTTATTGATTTGACTCACAGTATGTTTTAATTTAAGTGCTTTCTTATGACAGATATCAAAGATAACATGCATTTTGTGGAATTTAAATAAAAAGTAAAACCAATCCATTATGACCCTCTTTATCTAATTGAAACAGACAAGGTAAGGAGCAACTATGTGATTGGTATCATTTGATGATGTGATGTTTCAGGGCAACTTCAAGCATCTGATGTTATTTTATACCTTTTATGTGAATTACTTTTATTATTATTCGTAGGTTCTTCCACTGACAAGAGGTGTGATGGAACTGAAAATCTCCAAAATCTCAAGAGCCCATACACGGACACATCTCAGCTACGAATCACTAACATGGTGTATAAGGCCATTTACGCAATAGCACATGCCATTCACAATGCAGTGTGTCAGGAAAGAAACGCCACAACTCAGTGTGACCGATACACCAGGATCAAGTCCTCCAAGGTCAGTCCAACTTAAATAAACAAAGATCAGCCGTAAAACTCACCATCAACTCAATATCAATGTTTTTTTATTATCAGCTCTCTAACAGCCAGTTCTATTCCTCTACGTGACCCACACAGGTTCTTAGGCAAATGAGGACAGTCAATTTCTCTCGAAATGGCTACCATGTCTCGTTTGATGCCAATGGAGATCCTGTGGCTACGTATGAGCTTGTGAACTGGCAGAAAAATCTGAATGGCGGCATTGAGTTGGTGACTGTGGGGAAATATGACGCGTCACTATCAACAGGCCACGAGTTTAGCATCAACCAAAACCTAACCTGGGCACAGGGTGGCACACAAGTATGGCTGTCATTTTATATTTTTTGGAATGATATGAGTTGATTTTGTGATAACCAAGGAACTGTGTATTTGTATATGTAAATCTTTGAATTGTGTGTGTGTGTGTGTTTGTCTGTACATATGCATCAGGTGCCTGTGTCAGTGTGCAGTCAGAGCTGTCCTATAGGAACCCGTAAAGTGCTTCAGAAAGGGAAACCCGTCTGCTGCTACGATTGTGTACCCTGTCCTGAGGGAGAGGTCAGCAACGCAACAGGTGCTCATTTTTTTCTTGTGCATATTGATACCGTGTGACAAAGAAGAAGACTCCTGAAACACTGTCACTGTCATTTTTCTTTTCTCAGATTCTGCAGACTGTTTCCCTTGCCCTAAGGAGTTCTGGCCCAGTGCGCAGAGAGACATTTGTCTGCCTAAAGCTGTGGAGTTTCTTTCCTATGAGGATGTGCTTGGAATCATCCTGGCTACATTTTCAGTCGGCGGTGCCTGTTTGGCGATTGTAACAGCAGCTGTGTTCTTTCGGCACAGAGCATCCGCAATTGTCAGGGCCAACAACTCTGAGCTGAGCTTCCTACTGCTCTTCTCCTTGGCTCTGTGTTTCCTATGTGCCTTAACATTTATTGGTGTGCCTTCGGAATGGTCCTGCATGCTGCGACACACAGCATTCGGGATCACTTTTGTCCTCTGTATCTCCTGTGTTCTTGGGAAAACCATAGTTGTCTTAATGGCCTTCAGGGCGACACTTCCTGGGAGTAATGTCATGAAATGGTTTGGAGCCCCACAGCAAAGACTGACTGTTGTTTCTTTTACATTGATTCAAGTTTTAATATGTACTCTGTGGTTGGTTATCAACCCCCCTTTCCCAATTAAAAACCTGACCACATATAAGGAGAGAATCATCCTGGAGTGTGCATTAGGATCACCTATAGGGTTCTGGGCTGTGCTAGGGTACATAGGACTACTGGCTATCTTTTGCTTTGTGTTAGCTGTTCTAGCTAGGAAACTACCCGATAATTTTAACGAAGCCAAATTTATTACCTTCAGCATGCTGATATTCAGTGCTGTCTGGATCACATTTATCCCAGCTTATGTCAGCTCCCCTGGGAAGTTCACGGTGGCTGTGGAGATATTTGCCATCCTGGCTTCCAGTTTTGGACTAATAGTGTGTATATTTGTTCCAAAGTGTTTTATAATATTGTTCAGGCCAGAGAGAAACACAAAGAAATTCATGATGTCTAAAAAGTCCACTAAGGATCCCTGAAGTCAAGAAATAAGTGTAACGTGAATAGAGATTATGCTGTGAAACCCAAAGAAATGGGTCCAATTGTCACGCAGTCATTTGGATTTTTTGTTATTACCATGCTTATTTAAATATTTAATAAGATTAGTACTCCCCAGCTGCATCTCTGTGCTGAAAATCTGTTAACATGCAGATCAATCTATTCAATAAACAGTCAATGTGTAAAAATGCATCATATTGATTTTATTCTTTCTTCATTGTGTTTGATATGATTGCTATTGTAAAAACAAAATAATGCATAAAAGATGAAGCACAAAAGCAAGACATGCAGATTTTGGGGGAATCTTCACAGTGGCATATATCAAGTCATTTTAAAGGTTGAATCAATCATATTCTCCTCACACCCAGTCAGTGATGTCTGTTTGCTTTGATTTCCCTTTGTGAGTCCGTAGTGAGTAGTCTTTGGGGCAGATGTTGAGCCATATTTAAATATGACTCATGTGAGTCCATATTTAAATGAAAGTGTTTAAATATTGGATGGAATTATTCGGTATTATATGGTAGTGCCGTGATTGAATAAAAGCAATGAATTAAATGGTATAAAAACAATGTATGAAGACAATTATCGGAATAATCAGTTCAACCTCAATGAATCTTCTACTTTTTAGAAGAATTCAATCTCACAGACCTCTAATTTGAATGTTTTATGGGGGGTTTTAGGTTCAAAAGACATTCATGCTGGTCAGTGATAAATGAATGCAAAATACGGATTAGATCACATCATTACAGAGCTACATTTGTGTATTAGTGGTGCCTCTGCCCATGATTGCTTTCTTTGTGTTTCTCTCAGGTGTCAGGAGGATTATATAACATTTGGGTCCAAACAGCGCCACCAACAGGCCAAAACTGGAGGCCAGGATTGCAAAGACCTCCACTGCATCTGCATATTTGCCTGGGGAGTTGACATAAGCAGGAACAAAGGCCACCCACACAGCACAGAAGATCAGCATGCTGAAAGTGATGAGCTTGGCTTCATTAAAACTATCTGGAAGATTTCTTGCCAGAAATGCCAACAGGAAACTGAGGACAGCCAGTAAACCAATATAACCCAGTAACACAGCAAAACCGACTGTAGATCCGACTACACACTCATAAACAATCTTGTCATTGTGATATTGAGTATTTTTATGAGGTGTTGGAGATGAAGCAACAAGCCAGGCAGTGCAGATCGCTGCCTGGATTAACGTTAGAAACAAAACTGTTCCTCTTTGTTGCACAGCACCAAACCACTTCAGAGTGGTGCCACCCCCTGGCTTGGAGGCCTTGAACACAGCCAGCACCACCATGGTTTTCACCAAGATACATGAGACGCAAAGCACAAAACTGATTCCAAAAGCTGCATGTCTCAGCTGACACGTCCATAGCTGGGGACGACCAATGAACAGCAGGGAGCACAGGAAGCACAGTTTGAGTGACAACAGGAGCAGGAAACTCAGTTCTGAATTGTTGGCACGGACCATGGGTGTGCTGCGGTGATAAATAAAGATTGTTAAGACAAAACCACTGATAAATGTGCCCAGTAATGACACAGTTGTCAAGCAGATACCCAGAGGCTCATGGTAGGAGAGGAACTCGGTTTTCTTTGGGACACATTTGTCCCGTTGGGTGTTGGACCAAAAGTCTTCTGTACAACTGGTACACTCCATGGAGTCTGATATAAAAGACAGAGAGAAGAGTGATATCCAAATGTATATCGTTCAAGGGAAAATGTAATATTTTAAAATGCACACCAACTGGTATCATTGCTGATCGTTCCGTCAGAACAAGGGATGCAGTCAAAACAGCACACAGGTTGTCCCTTTTTTCTGGCCATTCGGGTACCTGGAGGACAGCTCTCACTGCACACTGACCGGGGTGCCTAACAGTATCAGCATGGAGCAGTATGAGTTATTCACTGTATTCTATTATTATTATTATTTATTTATTATTCTATTCCATTTCATAGTGCTATAGTAATAAAATCATGGGTAACTGAAAAACAGATAGCATGTCACCTGTTTGGATTCAAAGTTCCAGAAAATTTTGTCTTCATCCAGTGTGAGCTTTTCACCTGATGCCGATTCTTTGACCTCACCCACATTCTGAACCTTTGTTCTTCCATCAGGGAGCCACAGCCAATTCATGACGTCATAGATTGGTAAAGCATCGCCGTTTTCATCAAATGACACTTGATCACCAAATGATGTGGTGAAGTTGATCTTTTCCAAGTAATACAGAAGCTATAAATAGGAGTAAGTAATTAAGAAATCACATCTGACAAATGAACCATCTGGAAACTAAAACTTAATTCAATCTTCATTCTATTAATATATATTTTTTAAAATCTGATGCCATCAAAAAAATATTTACTTTCTTTTTTAATTATCCTTATTTTACCTGCTAAGAAAGTGTTAATCTGGGATTGGATTGTGTACTACTCACTAAGGAAAATGGGTGGAGTGTGAAATGATATCACCTGCCATGGCTCCAGCTTTTGGAAATTAGCACAGGTGTCCCCACTGAAAGGCCCTCTACCCGGAACACATCTCAGCAAATCATGAAGAGCATACGCCAGGGCATACACAGCTTTGTACACATTATACTCTGGACGGAGGTCAGACACGTCCAAAAAGTCAGTTTTCACATTTTCTAGGTTTTCCTTTCCAGTGCAAAGTTTTCCTCCGGCATCAATCCATCCCGATGGAGGTGGCTCAAATCTACAGTGAAATGTGTCTTCCCAAAACTGTTTTACCTGAAATACATTAAAATATTACTTTTAAACTGACCTGATATCCTTTGTTGTGATATCATATCGGAATGCCACGTTGAACTCACAACAATATTATGGTCACTGTCGGGATGTATTCTTAACAGGAAGTCCCTGAGTCCTGGTATTTCTCCTCTGCGGATGGCGATGCCCAGTGCGCCCCCCAGGTACGGCATGAAATGGGAGGACTGGAGCACAGCGGACGCTGTCCAGGCTTCACTGGCCATCCACTGCAGACCTGTCACATTTTGCCTGATCACCTGTGGATTTTATTTCACCCGTTACACAATTGGAAAACACAATTTTGAGCTGTGACCCAAAACTAAATTTAACAACAATGTAGAATCTGCATGCTAATGCTTGTAAGTATTTATCTAAAATTCCAAACCATCCCTTTAAGAGCTCAGTGTCATTTATGCCTTGTGTGATTTTCTGTACTATATATAGCATTGCGTAGTTTGAAAAACACTTCTGCAGGTACCAATTTCTTGCCAATGTGTCATTTTACAACCAAGGGATAAATAACATAATCAATAAATGTGCTATTTTAGTTATTTAAAATGCTAGATTGTTAAAGTAAGATGGATTTCAATTCAAACCTCTTTCATGAGGTGAATTATACGGCTCTCATGTGCAAACACGATGACCACGTTAGCTGTGGATTTCTTCATCACATCCACGATCCTCCTGAATTCAGTTGGATTATTTCCATTGGGCAAAACCTCTGAGTAGGCCAGACAACCTACACCAGACTCAACCAGATCAGACTGAAATGATCGGGTGACGTGGAGTCCGTAATCATCGTCGCTGACAAGAAGGCCTGCCCATGTCCAACTGAAGTGTTTCAGGATCAGAATCATAGCACGGACCTAAATGGATAATGGAGAGATTAGTGCACACACAAAATGCTTGACCACACATTATCTAAAAAAAATTTTTTTTTTAAATCCAATACCAGTTTTATTATACTTTGTCTGTTCATTCCGTATAAGTGACTTAGGTTGACACCTTTTCTTCCTGTCCTTTCTAAGCAGTATTTAAATGTTGTAAGCACAATATAATTGTCTATTATAATTGCAGATATTTACCTGGAAATCATCACTTGGGATTGTCCTAAAGAATGATGGAAATTGTTGTTGGTCACTCAGGCAGGAGCATGTGGCAAAATAACTTACCTGTAAATGACAGACTCCTAAAATATGGTTGCAGTAACAGAGAAAAGGCACACAGTGTGCAGACATGATTTTTCATCTCTTAGAGACTAAATATTCCAAATGATTCATCTATTTAAATCATCCAAACACTGTTTCATGGTAAGGTAGAAAACTTACCATAGGTACTTTGTACAGACCTAACACGCTGGAGACAGCAATAGAACTTGTAGAGGTAGAATCCCCAACAATCCCCAGGACTGGAGGGTTCCCATTACAGGTCTCACCCAATATAAACGTCTCCTCTCGTCCACTCACTAATGACAGAGCTGCACGGAATCCAACTGCTAGCTTGCCACAGTTATCATAGAGGCTGTATCCGAGAGTCACGTTAGGAAGCAGGTTGGAGTTATTATTGATCTCATCAATGGCAAAGGCCATGGTCTGAGCACGTCGATATCCTAGAAAGTCAAAGCTGACATAAAAAGTGAGAGCTTATACAACTGAAAAACATTTTTGTTCATAAAATGGTGTCATTGTCATTTATACTTTTTTCCTGCAATTTAAGTAATTTATCAAATGACATAATATGTACAATTATACAGTTATATTATTTCTAAATAATTTGTCATGAAATATTTCACTCATCTTCCCCCAGTATCTGGTTATCTCTAATACTCACCTGTGGCAGGTAGGCTCCTCAGGCTTTGAGGCAAATGACAGCTCAGGAAATACAGAAAAGAAGTTGAATTTAAACAGACCACCTAAAACCACATCTCCAGCTTTGTGCATCCCATTTAGTTGAAACTGTCCCTGTAAATGACAAGAGGAGGAGGGGGACACAGCGGAACAAAGGCAAAAAGGTAACAACATGAAAATCATGTGCAAGAGCGTACAGATGCCTAAAAATGCCAACATGATTATTCTCCTCTTTACTCCTTTTCTGAGCACACTCTCTAATTTTAAAGGCGATACAACACCATGCCCCTATTTGATGATGTGCATCGTTATTTAATCTTGCACTCCACCTACAGAAGCAGGAGCTAAATCAGGGGCAGGGCCTAATACACTTCATTCATTCATTCATTTTTGTACTAATGTAGTGTATCAACAATAATTAGGTACCCTCTTGTTCAATGTGTTGTTCATTCTAAGACTCACAGGGTCTGAATTAACACCAGGAAGACAGTCCAGTCCATGTTATTTTCTTCAGAACTTGAACTGATCTTTTACTTGGAAGTTCAAAACTATTGAACCTCTGTCTGATCCAGTTCATGGTCCTCAAATACATCAAGAGATTCTGCCTAAGAGCATTTCCCCCTCTGCATAAATGTCCACCAGTAATCACCTTGGTTAGCCCAAAGTGCTTTGCTGAAGAACTACATTTTTTCTGCTCATTTTTAACTGGCACTCTAAATGCTATCTGCAATGGCATTCCCATAGCACAGTTACACTCTGACAGAATTAAATGCTGTCTGAGAGGATAACAATGGATATTAATCTTTTCTCTAAGATGTGCCGTGGGTGCTGTCTTCCTACATCCACTGAAGTCTTCCCAGTGAGATGTGGAGGTGAGCTACATTTTGTACCAAGGAGTCCGCATGAGAAAGGATCAGTCATGAAAAGCAGACATACCTTTTTCATAAATCTGTACAGAGTGGAGCATTATCTGAAAAGGGAGTTTTTGTGTAAATGACACATCCTTCTTTCAGCCGTTTTTATAATAACTGAAACAAGGAGACAATGGAGTCCGTGAGCATGGCTGAAAAGTTGTACACTCCACGCTTGTGGAGCGCCCTGGCGATCATAACAACATATCATAATGCTGATCCAAGAACTGTTGAATCGAGGGAAACTGGACTTAACGGAAGATACTAGAAAGAGGTTTCGCCTATCATCCAAACAACTGGAGAGGCCCCTTAGATGCTATTGCAAGATCTTTTGGATAATAAATTTTCATATCTGTCACAAACTGCCTGTAATGTTCTTCACTTGTAAGTGGATTGGGCAAAAGCATCTGCTACAAGCATAAATGTAATTGTAGCTGAAAATATGTAACTCCAACCATCTCTATATTTTCTTTGCTATGTCAGTAATGTCGAAATGAAAGTAATGAGGATCAGGTTGGATAGTTGTCTGGGATGACAAAAAAAGTTACCGAACACTGGAATTTGTTTAACTGTAGTATGATTTTCATCCAATCATAAGCAACATACTGTGGTTGAACTAATGACACAGCAACAGTTCTTCTGAATTTTTTATTGAACTTTTGTTATCATTCATAGTTCAGCATTAATTTAATTTAATTAATTTTATTTTTTTATTTATTACAGACACACCTTTATGTCTTGGTGGTGCCACGACCCATGATTGCTTTCTTTGTGTTTCTCTCTGGTCTTAAAAGGATTATAAAACACTTTGGTCCAAACAGAGCCACCAACAGTCCAAAACTGGAGGCCAGGATTGCAAATACCTCCACTGCATCTGCATATTTACCTGGGGAGTTAACATAAGCAGGAACAAAGGCCACCCACACAGCACAGAAGATCAGCATGCTGAAAGTGATAAACTTGGCCTCATTGAAGTTGTCTGGGAGATTCCTCGCTAAAAATGCTAACAAGAAGCTTAGGATTGCCAGTAAGCCAATATAACCCAGTAACACAGCAAAACCAATAGTGGACCCGACTACACACTCATAAACGATAATGTCACTGTGGTATTTAGTGTTTTTATGAGGTGTTGGTGAGGAAGAGATGAGCCAAGCAGTGCAGATCGTTGCCTGTATGGATGTAAGAAATAGAACTGTTCCTCTCTGTTGGATTGCACCAAACCACTTCAGAGTGGTGCCACCCCCTGGCTTGGAGGCCTTGAACACAGCAAGCACCACCATGGTTTTCACCAAGATACATGAGACACAAAGCACAAAGCTGATCCCAAAAGCTGCATGTCTCAGCTGACATGTCCATAGCTGGGGATGACCAATGAACAGCAGGGAGCACAGGAAGCACAGTTTGAGTGACAACAGGAGCAAGAAACTCAGTTCTGAGTTGTTGGCACGGACCACAGGTGTGCTGCGATGATAGATGAAGATTACCAGGACAAGAGCACAGATAAATGTACCCAGTAATGATGCAGTTGTCAAGCAGATACCTAGAGGTTCATGGTAGGACAGGAACTCGGTTCTCTTGGGAACACAGTTGTCCCTCTCTGGGTTGGACCAAAAGTCTTCTGGACAACTGATGCACTCCATGGAGTCTAACATGAAAAGAGAAAGTCATTGATGTACATGTTTAGTATATTTGTGAAATGAAAAAATATTTTAAATTTGAAAAAATTAATACCTACCAGTTTCATTGGTGATTTTTCCCTTGGCACAAAGGATGCAGTCAAAACAGCATACAGGCTCACCCTTCCGTCGGGCCTTTCGGGTACCTGGAGGACAGCTCTCACTGCACACTGACCTTGGCGGCTAAGGGAACAGCTACTATCAATCACTGTTATTTTATTCAAATCGATACTGATGTTGTGAGTTATCACTGGAAAGATTCACTAAAGCAAACATCACCTGTTTGGATTCAAAGTTCCAGAAGATTTCTTCCTCTTTCAGTGTGAGCTCCTCACCTGAGGCCGATTCTTTGACCACACCCACATTCTGAACCTTTGTTCTTCCATCAGGGAGCCACAGCCAATTCATGACGTCATAAATTGGTAAGGCATCACCGTTCTCATCAAAAGTAACTTGATCTCCGAATGATGTAGTGAAGTTGATCTTTTCCAAGTAATAAACAAGCTGTATATTTGAAAAAATAATTATTTCATTAATAAAAGATACATGGTGTGACAGATTAACTATGTTTACATGAGTCACACACAGGCTATACTGCTTTCTTATTCAACTTCCCTCAAAGACAACATGCACCACAATCTGACCAGTTGTCATCTGTCATCATAGAAATACATTTATTGATGCAAAAATTGGTGCCAGAGGCCATGTTGACACGTCCGGAGAATTTATTACAAAAAAATTCAGCAGCTTTCTGACAACTTTCTTAAAACGAACAATTTTGTATTTTTTTGACCAAATTCTATGACGGGAAACATAGTTGACACTGCTTGGTGTAATATAATACAAGACTGCAGCAGACTACAGAGTAGTAAATCCACATCACACCTGCCATGGCTCCAGTTTTTGGGAATCAGCACAACTGTTCCCACTGAACGGTCCTCTCCCTGGCACACACTGCAGCATATCATGAAGAGCATACGCCAGGGCATACACTGCTTTGTACACATTATACTCTGGACGGAGGTTTGAAACATCCAAAAAGTCAGTTGTCACATTTCCTAGGTCTTCCTCTCCAGTGCAAAGTGCTCCTCCAGCATCCACCCACTCTGCTGGAGGTGGTGCAAATCTGCACTCAAATGTGTGTTCCCAAAACTGTTTCACCTGAAAGTATTTTTTTCATGTTCATTTGAACTGTTAAAAACGACACAATAATTCACTCATTGTCATTTTATGTTGAATGTAAGTTTAAACTCTCACTAAATTATTTCCGTAGCTGTTCTCATGGTCACTATCAGGGTGTATTCTTAGCAGAAAGTCTCTGAGTCCTGGTATTTCTCCTCGACGGATGGCGATGCCCAGTGTGCCACCCAGGTGTGGCATGAGGTGGGGGGTCTGGAGGACATCAGACGCTGTCCATGCTTCACTTGCCATCCACTGCAGACCTGTCACATTCTGTTTTACCATCTGTGGATTCAATAATAATGTTAATAATATTCATAGTACTAATACTAATTATAAGAATAAGACATTTGCATTTTACAAAACTTAAGCACACAATTTAATATAAAGTTTTTAAAGACACTGCACATAAGGAGAATTTGGATCATAAATAACAATGAAAGACTGATAAATAGGTGTAAATTTAGGCATAACTATACAAAATTGAAAAGAAGAAGTCAGATATACCAGAAGATACATTTAATTTCAAACCTCTTTCATGAGATGCAATATGTGACTTTCATGTGAAAACACAATCACCACACGAGCTGTGGATTTTCTCATCAAGTCCACAATCCTCTTAAGTTCACTTGGGTCATTGCTCAAAGGCAAAACCTCCGAGTACGCCAGGCAACCTGCACCCGACTGAACCAGATCAGACTGAAAGGATTGGGTAACGTGCAGTCCATAGTCATCATCACTGACCAGCAGGCCGACCCATGTCCAGCCAAAGTGTTTAAGAATCTGAATCATTGCACGGACCTTTGGATGGATTATGGAAGGATTAGTGCTTGGTTTTGCTTAAACTCCCATATCGATTCCATGTATGTCTGCTCATTGCCTAGCTGACAGCATTATCCATTAATGGCACAAAATGACACATCACACACTTCTGTGTATGTGTTTACAGTTTACATATTAAGTATATATATATATGTGTGTGTGCGTTTTTTTTTTCATTTATAGACAAAGAACTTTACCTGGAATGCATCACTTGGAATTGTCCTAAAGAAGGATGGAAAACGCTGCCGGTCAGTCAGACAGGAACATGTGGCAAAGTAACTCACCTGTAAAGGACAGAGACTCTGTATCTTAAATATGGTTGCAGTAAAGAATAATAATGAGTAATTATTGCAGCACAAAGTGTTCACATTTACTTTCAGATTTTAGGTGTAGAGAATTCTGCATAACTTCAGCTTAAAATGATCCAAAAATAGTTTGAAAACTTACCATAGGCACTCTGTATAAACCTAAGACACTAGAGACAGCTATAGAACTTGTAGAAGTGGAATCACCCACAACCCCCAGGACTGAGGGACTCCCAACACAAGTCTCATCCAGAGTAAACTGCGTCTCTCGTCCACTCACTAATGACAGTCCTGCACGGAATCCAACAGCTAATTTGGCACAATTATCGTAAAGGCTGTATCCCAGGGTCACATTTGGAAGAAGGTTGGAGTTCCTGTTGATCTCATCAATAGCAAAGGCCATGGTCTGTGCCTGCCTGTATCCTAGGATGTCAAATCTAACAAAAAAAGGACATAGTACAGATAATACATTTAAATATTTTTTAGTGCAACAGTTGTGTTATGTGACCTTAATTTAATTATTACTCTGCAAAGTAAAGTGAAAGGAAAATGGAAAAGGATTAAATGAGAAATGAGAAAGAAAAACGTTATCAGAGTAATTAGTTTGTAGCACAAAAAGACAAATGAGGTTGATCTTAGCCACCATATGCAGTATTTTGTGCTATATGAAACTCACCCATGGCAGGTGGGCTCGTCTGGCTTTGAGATAAATGACAACTGTGGAAAAACAGAAAAAAAGTTGATTTTAAACATTCCACCAAGGATCACGTCTCCAGCCTTGTGCATACCATTTAGGTGAAACTGTGTCTGCAACTGACAAGAGGAGGGAAATGACATGGCAGAAGTAAAGTAATGAAACGATAACATTGAATCCAAATGAAAGAGCATACAGATGCCTAAAAATCCCCACATGACTATTCACCTGTGTCATACGTTTATGTGGTCAGCCACTTAATTTTAAAGGCACTGTAATGCAAAGCCACCACCCCTTTTTGACTTGCATCATTCTTAGATCGTGGAAACCATCCATGCAGGAGTAGAATCAGGGAGGCAAGCAGGGCAAAAATTACATTTCATATGAAATTCATCTAATATAATAGATCAGGTATATATTACTTTGACAAGACTACACATTATTTAACTCCACACTCGTGTCTATATCTGGTTGATCATTTTATCAGTAAAATCCAAATGAAACCACTGTTAACAGAACTTGTTCCAGTGAGGTAGAAACACATGGACAAGATAGTTTTAGAGTCTCCCTAAAATACCTAAAGTTACTGATCAAATCAGTTGGAAGTAAGATTATTTAACTCTCTGGTTGGTTTGTATATTGATGCCATAAGGGAGCTGGTTGTAAACTATGGAATTAATAAAAGAGCAAGTGCAGTATGGTCGCTGGACACTGAACTGCATGAAAATAAGTGTGTAGGCCAGACAGCCTGCACCGGACTGAACCAACTCAGTTTGGAGAGATCGTGCAACATTTAGCCCATAGTCATCATCACTGACCAGAAGGCCTACCCAGGTGCATGATAGTATACAATTGAATTGAACATAACCGAGACATAGCAACAAAGCATCATAGAGAATTTAACTATTCATGAATTGCATGAATGAGTTTATTGTAAACAAACTAGTTGGTTTGTCATCATTGCAAGGCCAAATGAAATAAATGAGACATCTAAGTTAAGGACCTCATATCATGGCAGAGACATAGCGACAAATCACAGACATCATTTCTGGTCATTTCTTGTAGCTGTTTTACAGTGTCCTTACTGAAACATTCCCATGGAGTGTGTGTGATTTGGTTTAGTGAATCAGGCAAGTGTTATCACACTGTCAGGCGGTGGGTTTTAGTTAAAAGTGTGTAAATAAACCAACAATGGAGGAGCTTAGCTTCATGGTAACAATGCAATAAGTGGAGTTCACAGAGTTGTCAAACTATGGCGAGGGTGGTCCTGTGTTCACATGCTTGATGTTTAGAAGTCACAACTCTTGATGTGTTTTTATGTTTGATTGTCAGATGTAATGGCAGTGGTTCTGGGTATAGAGGGAATAATGGCTTTTACTGAACAGCTGGATCCAGTTTTTCAAAATCCAATTAGGCAAATATGTGCGGAATGGAGACTTTGTGTGTAGTCAAGCCAAGGCTAATTGCAGATCCCTTCGTCTAGAGTTTTCATTCATTCTTTATTTGCATTGAACACATATTGTGATTAAGTTATTTCTTTCGACATTTATTATGGCAGAAATACCTTTATGATAAAATATGTCTGAGCAATTAACAAGTTAGGAATTGTTGAGTGACATAAAATGCACCCCATCAACAGCTGGAGATGTGAGCCCAGATACTCATCACCCAAAAAGAACTTGAACGAAAGTAAAATACAAATTATACCAACTGAGTCATCAATAACATCTAGAGTTACTCTTTTATCTTGTTACTCTACCGACCCATGATTGTTTTCTTAGTGTTTCTCTCTGGTCTCAGCAGGATTATGTAACATTTGGGTGCAAACAGCGCCACCAAGAGGCCAAAACTGGAAGCTAAGATTGCAAATACCTCCACTGCATCTGCATATTTGCCTGGGGAGTTGATATATGCAGGAACAAAAGCCACCCACACAGCACAGAAGATCAGCATGCTGAAAGTGATGAGCTTGGCTTCATTGAAGTTGTCTGGAAGATTTCTTGACAAAAATGCTAATAGGAAGCTGAGGACAGCCAGCAAGCCAATATAGCCAACTAAAATGGCAAAATCAACTGTGGACCCAACTACACATTCATAAACTATTTTGTAATTGTAGTATTTAGTGTTTTTATGAGGAGCTGGGGGGGAGGAGACAAGCCACACAGTGCAGATTACTGCCTGAATGGAAGTTAGAAACAGAACTGTTCCTCTTTGTTGCACAGCACCAAACCATTTCAGAGTGGCGCCACCCCCTGGCTTGGAGGCCTTGAACACAGCCACTACAACCACAGTTTTGACAAGGATGCATGAGACACAAAGCACAAAGCTGATTCCAAAAGCTGCATGTCTCAGCTGACATGTCCATTGTTGGGGACGACCAATAAACAGCAAGGAGCAGAGGAAGCACAGTTTGAGTGACAACAGGAGCAGAAAACTCAGTTCTGAATTGTTGGCACGGACCACAGGTGTGTTGCGATGATAAATAAAGATTCCAAAGACAATAGCACAGATTAATGTGCCCAGCAATGATGCGGTTGTCAAGCAGATACCCAGAGGTTCATGGTAGGAAAGGAACTCTGTTCTCTTAAGGACACAGTTGTCCCGCTGGGGGTTGGACCAGAAGTCCTCTGGACAACTAGTGCATTCCGTAGAGTCTAACAAGAAGAAAAAATATGGTGACATGTATATACATATTACATAATTGAAAAGGTATTATTTTAAAATGAACACTAACCAGTGTTATTGCTGATCTTTCCTACAGAGCAAGGGACGCAATCAAAACAGCACACAGGTTGTCCCTTCTGTCTGGCCATTCGGGTACCTGCAGGACAGCTCTCACTGCACACTGAACGGGGTGGCTACCAGGACAGTATTATTCATCAGTGTTATTTTACAGTATTAATTACTGTTAGAATGATTTATGCTCATCACAACATTCAATATAGGTACCAAATAACAAACCATCACCTGTTTAGGGTCAAAGTTCCAGAAGATTTTGCTTTCATCCAGTGTGAGCTCTTCACCTGTGGATGCTGATTTCCTAACCACACCTATATTCTGAACCTTGATTCCTCCATCAGGGAGCCACAGCCAGTTCATGACATCATATATTGGCAAGGCATCCCCATTTTCATCAAATGACACTTGATCACCAAATGATGTGGTGAAGTTGACCTTTTCCAAGTAATACATGAGCTACAGTTGAGTAAGCAAAAATTCACAGAAATATCAGTCTTGTTGTACTTTAGACATAGGGACGTTTAAGTTATATGCTGGTTGGCATGGCCATGCTGAATCCAGACTGCTGACTTACTGTTACCACCTAGACAGTTATTGCCAGAACATTCAACTGAGTTGTCCTGAACAGCACGGAGGTCATTGTTTGCTCTCTTGCGCACATTATATTTCCATCATGCCTGATATTGGAAATACTTCCCCTGGTTTTCAGTCCCTTATTCATAAGATGTGAACTGATACCCAAGTCATGGTTTTTTATTCACTTTTGATTAATTTTGTATTTTGTAACAGCAAACCTTATTTAGTGGAGATTATACTGATATCACACCTGCCACGGCTCCAGTTTTTTAAAATGAGCACAGCTCCTCCCGCTGAAAGGCCCTCTCCCTGGAATACATTGGAGCATGTCACGAAGAGCATATGCCAGGGCATACACAGCTTTGTACACATTGTACTC
>OMNV01009229.1:0-46436 GCA_900303265.1 Brotula barbata | reverse complement strand
TGGTGCTCACCCTGCTGCCAGGCACGCTACACACACCAGAGACCTTATTTACCCAGCAGCCCTGAAGAGACCTGGGCCCCAGATCTTATTTACTCTGAGCCTGGGCAACCATCAGGTGTGGACGGGATCTGGCCAGCAGCAAAAGCAAATACCTCAGATCAAATCCATCCATGGAGGAAGAAAGGGGCGCTCAGCCAAAGTCCTGGTCAAGCACTAATGTTTACTCTGTGGTTTGAAGGGTAGGGATGGACTCCATTTGCTCACTCCAAATTGACCTCCCTTCCTAAAAAATCAGATCACTGCCGCTGCCTGTTAGAGTGTCTCATATCCATATACCTGGGGTAATGTGGACTTCTCACATCTCTTAAAGCCGCACTGCCACCGGTCTTCAGGATCAGACACGGTGTCGGGGGAAAGAGAGATGAAGACGGGGAAAAAAGCCCAGCTAATGACTAGCTCTTATGCATCAGTGCACTTACTAATGAGCTTCCAGGGAGAGGCAGGCAGAGGCAGAGCGAAGACTGAGTCGGGATGTGAGAGGCCTGGGCCATCACTTCCCCGCTGTGATCCCTGCCTTCCCACTCACAAGGAGCCCCGGCTCCCAGCCACTAATGAGTGTTAGAAGGAGAGTCCAAGCTCGCGTCCACCTGCCAGCCTTCAGAGCCCAGCCTGCTGCAAGACAGTAGGGGTCAGACACATTCCTGAGCTCTTAATAATTTACATCATATTGATTTCCTCACTGTTAGACTCTCACCTGCATGGTCTCTCTCTCTCTCTCTCTGAAATAAGCACATTCCACTGAAGGAGGGAGTTAGAAAGATACAAAAGCGTGTAACTCTGCCCCCGTTCCTGGGTCCAAACCAGTTATAACATTCAATTTTATAGATTGTAGATAACATCCATATCAGCGAGGGCAGTGGGCACTCTGTGTATGTCAACTACTCAGGTCGCGTTTAAAGTGAAACGCAATAAACTCGCTCTGACACGCAAAAAGTTGTCATTTTCCGTGTAAAGAATATACCAAACCTTAAGACCGAAAAATCAAAAGGCGCAAAAACACCAGACAGAAAATAAATTATGCAGTTTGCATTCTGCTTAACCTCTAATCAGACGGAGTGAAGAGGAGATTAGTATTCTCCCTTTGTCAATATGGTGATCTGTATATTCAATTCTTTAAATATTCATCATCTTAGAACAGAATTGTCCTCACTCTGATTCATAATTCAGATGATATGAATGTTACATAGGTATGGCACCATTTTCCCTCCTTACAAGAACTGCTTACTATCATCAGTGCCACACTTATGATTGACTTTTAACACTTTCCACCTTTCTTCGCTGGAGGGAAAACTTCAAAGTGTACTTATTCTGCTCCCATCACCACCAATCAACTCAACTGTGTCAGGATTTACATGATATTAGCCTCAATCGTTCATTAACAATAGCCGGACATTAAATAGAATAAATTGGGTATTTGAAGCATATTATAAATTGTTATTACATTCTAATTATATTCTATATATATTATATATGTGCGTGTGTGTCTGTGTATCCTTATTAGGTCTGTTATAACAACTATCCATCTATTGATTGCAACTTGAATATCATGAATGTAAATTGCACACATAGAAACCTGCAAAACATTGGATATTATAGCAATGTTGTTCCTGAAATATTAATAAATATGTTCTCATACAATGCAGGTAGTTGTTTTAAATGGCACCAAAACAAAAGGCTTGTCTGTGGCTGTCTTACTAATATCACGGTCAACACTGCCCTCTTGTGTTCAAATACAGCCATAGCCGTTCTGGAAGACAATTTTGGCAAATTACTTTATCGCCCCCTAGTGGTTATGTAACCACACGTCACCCTGTGATTGATATAACGTCATTAAAGACAGCTACTATTGTTAAACGAAGCAGAGAGCCAAATTCTAACATTATGCATTCAACACGGACTAAATGCTTATTAATTCTCCTCTCATTGTCCTTCATCCGCTCAAAAATGCCTAGGGACAGAGATAAAAAACAAAATATATGATCTCATTTTGTAGCTCCAGTTTTATGTGATGTTTTTATGTGCCATTCTTGTTTTTGTTATGTTTTCTTTCTTTCTTTCTTGTTTGGTATTTATAGACTTCACCTCGGCGAACTTGGCATTCAAATGGTGCACAAAGGCTTTATGGACATTTTGTGCATGTGCCCCCATTCCCCAATAAAATCTGTAAAATTGTTGATAATAAAGTCTGCAGACACTGCAAATGAGTCAAATTAAATAAATTTTTTAATTAATTCATTTTCTGTTAGAGTCAAATAGGTGACATCATGCATATATTAACTTTATAATTTTTATGTCATTGGACATGCATTGTCAATACAGAATGACACCAGTTTTTATGTGGCTATATGAGATGTGTAACATAACTGGTCAATTATTGCCCATTTAAACACAAAAAATCTAATTTACACTTTATGGATTATTAGAAGGTAGAATGAAGCTATCAGTCTAAGGATCTGCCATCAGGACAGTGTATTAATCTGGAAGCTTCTGTCTCTCCTATTAGAAGACAGTTTGTTTTGTAATTATTGACAAATCTCTAAAATACTGCGAATAAGATTGGTGCACAATAGAATGTTTAAGCATATTTGAGAGAAGACTATTGTGTATAAAAACCAGGATGGATCAAGGGAAAAATCATTCCACAGATCCTCTCTTTCACGTTGCTAGTGACAATAGTGTAAATGCCTGGGGTTTATTTTTGGACTTTTTGACTCTAAAGTCAAAAACTTTAGATTTTGTCGTTCAACAGTTCAAACAGTTCAACTAGGTATATTATCATATCATGGTTTAAATGATAGGACTCACAAAGGACCATCCAACTATATTAAAACCCCTTTTATTTATCCTTGTCACATAATTCTTGATTGAACACACGCATACAGGCAACAAAAATAGAAAAACATGAAACAAAAAATGTGTTTCAAATACCATAAATGATAAAATGGGGCCTGAGACACAGTGCTGTACCACCTGGGACACATAAGTGTGTGTTTGACTGTCGTGTGCTCCTCAAACAGGAACAGGATTCAGATCAGTTCATGCTGTTGCAATGCGCCTTACTTACCACTTGATGGCAGCATTTTCCTTTGTTTCAGTTTTTTTAATCGCTGCAGCCACTATGATACAACACAGTTACTGATGTTTGTTTTAGTGTAACATTAGTGGTGATCTTTGCTTGAATCGTCTTCCATAGATAACAGCCTGTCTGAAGGGCAAAAGGAGACTTGTACCCCACAGGATTTACAGAAGGTTGGAACTCAGGTGCCCTATGCCTCTTCAGACCATTGAAACATCTCCTCCCCAGAGTGCTTTCTCTTCTTTCCCTGGACATCTAACATTATCCGCCCCCTATTTTCACAAATAACCTTTGTGTGACTAATCCCACTGTGAAGAGTTATGAAGATCAGAGAGAGGCACTCGGGAATAACCATTAAATATGCTTTGGCAGCTCTTTTTGCGACAAAATAAGATACAGAGGTATCATTTCTTTAGTCTTAATGAGTCTGGGTGTAGCTCCCATTTATTTGGTAACTCCACATCACGATCCACAAAATATGATGTGAGCTCATTTTGTCCTCAGTTGCCCTCTCTCCTGCAAATGCACATACGTAGCCATTTGTCTTCTCTAAGCATAGTGACAGTAATGGCTACTAAAAATAGTTTTGGAAGTTTAAACAATGCACACCACCCATCCTTGTTAGTCATTTTGGGTATTGGGAAGGTTTTTTTTGGCAGAGGGATTGAATCAGCTCTTAAACATAAGCCCTTAAATAATTCTTGACCTTTTTTTACAAGTACCAACTCTGAACAAAACAAAGCATCAGCAGAATCTCTAAAGACAGCTGCCGACTCTAAGACAAATCATCAACAAAAAAAATGTCCTGGAACACAGCTGAGTACAATACATTGTATGTTATTTGCTATACTAACAGGATTTTCATTTATTTCATTGTTTTGATTATGTGCATGTTCATCTGATGTACCACCAGGGGGCACTCATTCTACCACGAATGTACAATAATTGAGCACACGTTCTGTAAAACTAAATACTATATACAACTACATTATATACATGTTTTAATGCTTCATTCTCATCAGGTAAATGTTTCTTCAAATTACAGTCTTCACTTAATTCACAAGCGTGACTCATACTTGAACTTACAATACATGAGGGGAGACTGAGATGTCTTCCAATTATATAAGAATTTGGGCACAATGATGTCCTCTTATCGCAGATGGGATATCTATAAAACACTGACTCCAATGGACCTCGCCAGCAGTTTGACAAGAGAGGTGATAAAGCAATCTCTCCCAAAAGTTGCCATGAGGACAGTACGAGGACAGCTGGAGCCTCTCCACATCTCCGAGACGTGTCTCTATATATCATCCCTCTGTAACCTCACCCTTCACCGTGCACTGCACCTTACTTTACATTAAACAAGCTAACGAGAGTCACACTACCAGACACATCTCTCTGTAAATTCCCCAGTTAATTATTCAATCTGACTCATCTTTTTCTATATTGAGCCCTCCCTGCATTTACAAGTGCTGTTAGTGTCTATATATAGATATTTTTATGAGTGCATGCCTGACACCTCAAGATTCATTGTTGTGGATTCACTTTTGTGCCCACATCTGCCAGGGAAGTTGTGTTTGTTTATTTGTTAGCAGGATTACTCACACACACACAAACACACACACACACACACACACACACACACACACACACACAGACAAATGAAGCAATAAAACGCGGCGGAAAGAATGAGAGATATGGTATTGGGATTAGGATTAGAATATTTCATATTCTTTGAAAGGATCACCTATTTGGATATAGTTGACAACATATCTTCTTAGACAAGAGGGCACATTATGGAACTGCTGCACAGTAACAAAAAAAAACAAATGTAACATCCAACTTCTGGTTGGAACCAGATACATTTTGCATAGGTTTGTTCAGCCTAAGTGGAGGTGCTCTCATGAGTAACCTTATAGAACACAACCATTGTTGTTTAAATATCTTCATTAATGATTGATCTGCAGTCTGAGCACAAGGTCTTTAAAGTAGTTTGAATTTGCCTCCATTAAGAGTGCACAAGATGTACTTGTGCAGTAGTTTAATTATTCATGAAGGTGAATAGTTTTTTGGGGGTGAAAAGATGATGATGATGATCAAAGGGTTTAAAAATACATTTTCCGCATGTTTGATATGAAACTGTTCTATTTCAAACTGTGATGAGAGTAAAACTCACATAAACAACCGAGTGCAAATGCTCCTTGCTTGGCATACTGGTCCTGTGTTTACTATGGGAGATTCTACCATTTACATGTATTATCTTATACCTTATTCTCTGACATAAATAAATGTGTCCTCCGTATGTTTGTTTTTTCCCAGCAGGCTTTGTGATCGATGGATGTGCGTCTGCATTAATTCACCTCCTACTGCCAGCCTGATTTACAGGAGGCGCTTGTTTTTTGTTTTTTTTGATGAATCAGCAATCAGGTATGATGGCCAACGATAAAGCTGGTTCCACGTCAAATGACGGCAGACAATTTGTGGGTGGCAACATATGGTGTATGTGTCTGGAAAGAGCCACTGTATTCACCCTGGTGAACACTGGTGCTCTCACACTGGGGACAGATGCTGCAGAACTTGTAACCCTGCAAATTAATGGAGAAGTGTGAAGTGAGCGAGGTTTCAAAACAAGCTTTGTGCATGAGGCAGCAGGAAAAGATCACTGCTGGTGTTTCTCCTTAGCATCGTATCATCTTGCACTGTGTTATGCACAATGCCACGAACACCAATTTTGCTTTTCAATCAAAAATGATACATTCATAACTTTTTACAGCTACCAAAGGTCAAGTTTAAATAATAAAGGCAAAGGTTCAGGGTATTTTTTTATGTTTTTGATTGCTCCACTTGTCTCATTGAGGACAGATGGTTGAGACTCTGTACACCGACATATGGGGTAAGGCACAGCAGCGAAAACAGCAAAAGCACTCTATTTAGTGTTTTTGCACTAGTGGATTATTCTGCAACACGGGCCTGTAATGGTTTATACGGCCGGCGAATAAACCCTGACTATGTGTGTCTGTGTGTGTATATGTGTGTGTGTGTGTGCGTGAGAGAGAGGGAGAGAGCGCGAGAGAGAGAGGGAGAGAGAGAGTGTGTGTGTGTGAGAGAGAGAGAGAGAGAGAGAGCGAGAGAGTGAGCTGCCGTGAGACATGGATTAGGCCTCTGGACACTGGATGCTGTTTTTCAAATGCAAATGTTTTTCAAATTCTCAGAGATTAAGAGCAATGAATGGACGAACGAATGAATGGATGAATCCAAACAAAGCTTTTCAAAATAAGAGCAGACTCTTCATTCATTGAACGGCAATAAACAGATCCCATTTTTTCTTTCTTTTTTTTTGAACGAGTCTCCATACGTTCATTTTCTGCCTGCATACAGTTGAAATGAGCTGTGAAACATCACTGCTAGTAGGGATTGAGATTCGCTGTCGTGCTCCAAGCTGGATTTGCCGCTACAGGGGTCTGGCTGTGGCTTCTCTCGCTTCACTGTAGCTGTACGCTGCCCTTTGGAATCACTTCCTGCTGTAATCATTGTAACCTGACAGGCCCAGCGCTCGTCCTGCAGCAACATAACGACTCATGTGATCACGTACGGACACATTCAATGATGAGACATTTCATGTAATGTGTTCCTACATCCATTTGAAGATGGTCGGTCACGCTGGCTGCCACTACAGTAAATGCTCCAGTTATGCCAGCATATTAAGACGCGGATTTATATCATCACTCTTTATTTGCATTACTCATGGTGGGGTGGAGTGGAGTCTGTTCATCAGTGAACCCTGCATCTAACCTCTTTACTATCACTTGCACATTCAACATTCATCTCTGATATAGCATTTTAAGCTGACTTTGAAAATTAGATCCTCAAGCACATGTAACACACACTTACAGTAATAGCTAGCAGTTTAAAGAGGTCAAATCAGTGCATGTAATTTGCTCTATTCTGCTCAGCTACTCGAGCAATCAAGGAGGGCAAAGCAACATATCCTTATTTCAAGTGTTTTCCACAGACATGGGGCACACACACAGGGCGTGGTGAGATGAGCGACCTGGAGTTGCTGTACGTCTTCACCCAAGAGCACACAGCTCTCCGCGTGGCTCGCTTCGAAGGCTCTAACCGTCACCCTCACCCACCCATCGCTACCCTTTGCTCCGACCACGCAGTGTACACATCATGTCACATTTAATCAAGTACGGATGCTGAAGTGAGACACACACAACCATAACATATTATTCTACTGAACAATTAAATAATCAAGCAACCCCATTTTTACCCTAAGACACCAAGCTAAACAAAGGAACACACGTCACTATTTTGTCCTAACTTAATTGTATGTGAGTAATCGCTGTCCTCTGAAAGGTTTTACTGTAGCTGTGTTGTGAGTAATGGCTGAGAGCTACAGATTGGCCTAATGCAACAGTGATTTAATAAAAATCCAGCAGACAAAACACTATGGGGAGGCCTGGGGAGGCTCTGTGTTTCCGAATACAGGAGGAAAAAGCACCGGCTGAAAACTGCTGTCCAAGCTGAATTTTTGTCTGAGCGAAGAGCAAGGAGACGAGAACAGCTGCTGCCCGTGGCACAAGTTCCTTCTTCTGATCTTTTCCATGTAGGCCAGGGAATCTGAGTACCCCCCAACACAAACACACACAGCTGAAGTGAAACCTTGCGTCCTCCCTGACCTAAAATAAAGTTGGCGTTCTGTAGTCTTTCTTCTTTGTATCTTTCCTTAAGTCTTACCAACAACGAAAATTGAACACTATCTCATAGAACACATTATTATTACTTGCATTAAGATAAAGTGATGTACGAGACAATACATGCTGTCTAGTGATGGGCAGAATTTCTGATCATTTTATTTTTAATTTATATTTTAAATTCAATTTTTTTTTTCTTTTGTCTTGAAAAACACAAATTTTGCATCAACATGTCTTACCACAAATTCCGCCCTTATGTAAATTAGGAGTTGTGTGTTTTGTATGTAAATTGCATTTGTATGAATCATATTGTATATGTATATTTATATTTGTAAATAAATATATGAGGGGGGTTGTTTGTCTGTTTTTTTGTCTTTTTGCTAACTAAATTTTCCTGGTAACCTATGTAGCTAGCCAGGTGGATGCTAGCTAAGTAGATGGAGGCTTTCTGGGTAGATGCTAGCTAAGTGGATGGGGACTTCCTGGGTGACTGCTGGCTAAGTAGATGGAGGCTTGCTAGGCGGATGCTAACTAAGTAGGTGAAGGCTAGATAATGTAGTGGAATAAATCAGATCAATTATTGATTTTGTTTTCTGCAACAGTTTGAACAAAACAAAGCAACAAAAAACAGACAGTTCTTCAAGTGTACAAAAGGTTTAATATGATATTAGAGTGGCACACACGATAGCTACCTTGCTAGTTAGCTAACCGCTAACGACGCATTGCACACAACCCGGAAGTCACTTGTAATATGGAACTCTGTTGAGCTCTAAGTGGATTCGTCAAACCCAACTTCAGTGAGTATCAGGTTTTCTCACAACACGGCAGGTGAACTTAAATCACTGAATAAATGTGAAATAGTAACATAAACACACAAGATATCTGGTTCAAAACAACAAAAATGGCGCTTGGTTTATTTCAATGCTTGATATATGTACAACTTGGGGAAAATGTATTGAAATATATTGTCGTGCAATTTTGCTACTTTCATAGATTATTATCTGAACGGAGATTGTCTACACTAAATTCATTGAGAATCACTGCTGTAGCTAAGCATGACATCACAGTAGAATGGATTTTATATTCACATTCAGCAATTTTGTAAACATTTTTCCTGTTGTCCAGTGAATAATGGTGACTTCAACCAGAATGTGAATAACCCTGAACAAATTGATGAAGACATGACCACCTGCTGTCGAACATGTCCACACACAGAGCACTCTGTCCTCTGCAGCAGTCTACTGGAGGACATTAATACTCCTTGATGATCAGGGTGAACGCTTGATCTCTTGATATGATTATGTTTGCATATTTGCGTTCATTCAACGTGTTTTCTCAATGGGACAGATGGGCTCCAGCTGAAATACTGGGACAGATGTTTCAGTCTGGATGCAACGTTTTGCATTATGCATACATTTTCATTTTGCACCACCTGGCTTGGCTGTAAGTCTGCAGAATAATAAAAACAGCTGAAATCTTGCGTTTGTCCCATGCATGAAGCCATTCATCAAAATGAAATCGTGAATTTGGGGGGGAATGTTTTAAGCGCACAATACAAGCAGAGGACTGAAGCAGGAGTTTACAAACTCCCAGCATACACTCGGAGGAAGAGGGGGGCTGAATCTGCAGAACCATGGACAGCGCCTCAGTCGAGCCCACCTCGTCTGTTCCATCCAAGTTGATGGAGTCCAAAAATAGATTTAAACCTTCCAAAACTGAACCTCCCGTTAACAATGGCGCAGCAGATAGAGCCACATGAGCAGTGGTCGCGATTACGCAGCGCACTGGGACTGAACCTTACCCGAGGTGAAGGAAACTAAGCCCGCTGGGAACAACGTCACTCCCCCTGGCTCATCAGCTGCTGTCCGTCGTGCGCGTCCAACACGCCGCCACAGAGGACGTCAGGATCGCATCCATCCGCAACGAGAAATGTTTTGCGAGCTGGATCAGACCCAAGCAATCCTCCCCGACTCCGTGCGTTTGGGTGAGGAGGCATTTACATGTTCCAGTACGCAAGCAGGCTGAGGAACTCTACGGTGGAAGCAGGAAGGTCATTTAAAGTAGGGAAGGAGTATGGTTGGCAGTGTAGGGAAGCTCGCCGACAGACAACATCTGTAACTTGGGCTCTGACTTGGAGAGGCGCTCGTTTCTGGAGACCGTGGGGTATTTCGTGACCAAACATGCCTGTGAGAAGAGGTCACGTCGCGCCGCAAAACACCTTCCTTGGGATGATCATTCGGAAATTCGAGGGTCAGAGTAAGTAGTTAATGGTGTGCAGTGTGACCAGAGCTCTTTATTAGAGATTATGTTTAATATGGAATAAATGTATTTTTTACTTTTTCCTCTTTACAAATAGACATTATGTTGTGGGTGAGGAGGAAATAACTTACCAACAAAGAGAGCATAGATAAGGAATTTGATTTGCCAAATCACAATCATAATAGTGTGGTATCTTGCTGAAAAGGTGAAAAGATGTAACACATTGTAAGATTGAAGTTTACCGCCTAAAGATAAAGTTATTTTTGTTTTTTTTTCCCCCATGTAGACCGAAAATTTGTGATTGCCAATGCCAGAGTGGAGAACTGTGCAATCATATACTGTAACGATGGCTTCTGTGAAATGACGGGCTTCTCCAGACCAGACATCATGCAGAAGCCGTGCACCTGTGACTTCCTCCATGGCCAGCTGACAGACACGCAGGCCATCACCCAGGTGGCTCAGGCGGTGTTAGGGTCAGAGGAACGCAAGGTGGAGATCACCTACTACCGCAAGGATGGTGAGTCAGTGACGAGCGTTGAGCTGTCGCAGTTTATTCTTCCAAACAAGGGGGTGTATTTGTGACATGTGGCCCCTAAAGGTGTGACAACAAGGACGGGCAACTCCAAAAAAAATCCCTCAAATAATATTTGGACCTGTGCTTATCTAGTCCATAGTTCTCGCATGGCTGCTTTTTATTGATTTGTAAGGTGATGTGTGAAAATTGCCAAAATTGAGGGCTGGTATGTCTTTATTTTCTCTCTAAATAACACCATGGATGCATTCTGAAGGCGCCAGCTGAAAGGCTGTAAGTCCGTAGTGCAAAGCTCACCTGCTGCCCGTCAACTCCACTCTTCTCTCGCCCTCTTTAGCATAAATACTAGCTCTGCTTTGCAAATCAAATGGTGTGCATTTAAATGCAAAAGCAGACAAAACAGAGGATCCACTACCAGCCGATATGCCGAAAGTTAAACCTCAAGGGAAGTTTAACTTTCATTCGATGGACTTAAAAGAAATTAAAAACTCTTCCACTGTAACTTGTTTAATTGGGCACGGCTTTGCATAGAAACACTTTACCTGCGAAGCCGTTACTAACACTGCTGCACGTCATTCATGTTTCACATCTTGTGTGAATGGCTCATTGGAAAGACAGCAATCCTGAGTCAGAGAGAATTAATATGATGTTGGGTGACATAAATCCCCTGCCTTGCCTCCGCGCTCTAATGTGTGTGCTTTATGCTGTGACAGAGGCAGTCCTGTCCTGTCCTGTGTAGACTTTTGCATCATTGTTTACTGCAGTGCAGACCTGCATGTTACTCTGAACTCAGTCTTCACTGTCAAGCCATATACAAGGAGAAGAGGTTAGCAGTAATATTTTATTAAATCGCTGAAAACAAGCCAGAGCTTTAATTTTTAATTGTAGGTTTGATTAGATTCCAGGTCATGGATACATGTTTAATGTCCCATCAGCAGCCTAGACTTTTCTTACTAATCAGGAGGAGCCCTGAGCCAACTGCTGTTGTTCAAATAGATTCAGTAACTATAAGACAATTACATAAAACACCCCAGGGTCTGCTGTGAGGATACGAGCAGCTCTGGGGTTTCCTGTCCTCTCAACTCCAGCTCCATGTTAAAAGCATAGCAAACCACAGAAACCTCCCCAAATAATCGCCGCTCCCTGGCTCGTGTCTCGTCACAATCCTTTCGAGTGAGCATCAATGCTTCAACACACAACTCTTAATACTTCTCAGAGGAATTTACAGCGAGCGGTGTGCTCATGAATAAAGATGTCAGGACTGACAGTGTGGTGACTGGGAATGAGCAGCTTACAGAGTAAATGCATTAAACTGGTATGGAGGACACAATCCACGCACTCCCACAGCTATAGGGGAAAACAGATGAAACATTCATGGCATCCTTGAGAGCGATGGCACATTGATTCAACGCGCCCTACAAGATGAAGCTGTCATGTGGAAAGTAAATGTGCCCCATGTCTCCTCTTTTAACTATATTTGCAGTAATTAGACCTCATGCAAATCAGTTAATCCTTCATATTAACTCTTCCTTTCACTAATACACTCCATTTTCTAAGTACCTATTCTACACACCATAAATCACACCAGAGACATTAAATAAAGCAGCATTTGCTCTCGTAGGTGGAGCTTTTAAAATATATGATGCTATTAACCTATATTATCACAGGTAATTCATCATTTCCTGTGCGCTGTTATTCCCTCTCTTTCATGCTGGAGAAACCATCATTCCAAATGTTGGTGCTATGTCCTGGCTTAAATGTCAGTGTGACATTTTTCACCTGCTGGTTAAAAAGAGTACACATGCACACAGTTGGAAATCTTGAAAAGCAAGGTTGGGATTTGATGAAGCTTGGTTACGTCAGGATCAACAAAGCTTTGGCTCTTTTCTCTGCAAAAGCAAAAGTTAAGCCGCTTACGCTTACGTTTCAAAATTAAAAGTAGTAGGACAATGGCGAGCACTGGAACGGAGGCCCACAACACAAGGACGGTTTCTTGTATTTTTCTGTTACCTTCTACCTTAGCAAATGGGAGATAATATGTGTGCCTGCGCACGTGGCCCAAACGATGATGCATAATCAATGAGATAAATGCTTTCCCTTGAAGGCTTTGTCAAACTATCCTATTCCACGGGGTGTAATAATACTTTGTAACTGAATGAGTCTTAACAAAAGGAAGCTGACACCGTGCAGCACGGAGAAGTTAAATGGATAATGGCTACATAACAGTGGCGCTGAATGATCCGGGACATGTGGTATGCGGGGGTGCAGGGTTTCATAGGTGACTCCCCACTGAGGGGACTGAAGGGTCGACTACCCCTGCTGAGGGTTTAGTAGCAGGGGAGCCAGAGGACAGGGGACACAGCATGTCTCTAGTACACGAGGTGGGCTGCTGGCCATCCTCAAAAAGACCACATATATTTTTCATTATTCTCATCCCTCTTTAGCTTCTCATAATACGTGTTGGAACTCATCCACAGCTTTAATCATCGGGTTTCGTTTGAATTAACTTATCACACCATAATACACTGGAAACTTTGGTTAACTTTCAAGACAGAAGAGGAGGATTAGTGATTCAAAATGAGCATATCTATTCGGAAAATGGATACTTTGCCACAATTTCCACCCACTATTATAGGATGTGAAGCATTTAATTGTTCGTGAGGAGGAGCAGATGGAGCTTTGAACACCATAACCACACAGGTCTCACTTTGTGTCGTTTAGGAAGTTTCATCCATGGGCTATTTTAATCTCATGGGATAGTGGTGCTGGATGAGATAATCTAATATCCCCGTTTCAAGCCATCTGTGTTGTGTTCCTCATCAATTACTGCATGCTAAAAACGTGGCTCCAACATCCATTGCAGTCAATCAAAAGTAAAAATATCCGATGAGATGTCCTTTGAGTCGGAGCTGCTAGTTATTCCTGATGGCTTTGGAGACACTGATTGAAGATGAATTTAGGCCAGGCTGTTTAGCTTGCAGCGGTCTCACTGAGCCGAGATATTGCAACAACGCCAAAGGAGTCTAAACAAAGGGTTAGCTTGCATGGCCTTTGCCTGCATGCCACAGTCCTGATTGGCTATGCCCCAGTGAAGTTGCCTATTGGCTTGAGCAGAATAGCCCTAAACTACAAACATGTCAGATTTCATTATGCACGACTACTACCAGGCAGTAGTCCGGGGCTGTACTCGTAAGCTGCAGCTGTGGACAGTGCATTTGTAACAACAAAGATCAGTGCCCAAACATATTACACGTTGCCCCCGAAAAGAGCTCATCTCATTCAGAGCAATGCAATAAATGCTTATTTCAAGGTTTGAATAAGAAATATGTGATATTATCTTAAAGACATTTTATGATTTAATGTCTCTACGACTCTTCCATGACCTGTAAGCCATCAGTGTTATCATGTCTGAAGAATCACTTGATTAAGCAGCTATGTTTTAATAATTAATGATGGAAATAGAATCGACTGTAATGAAATTTCCATCATGAAAAGAGAGCTACTCTTAATACACTGTCCACAGTGTCCCACAGGTGTAAATAACTGTGTTTGGCTTGCAGGGAAAATCTTTATGTAAAGGGCAGAGAATTAATGGGCAATAAGTCTCTCGCTGGTACAAACTACTTTACTGTGGAAGAGGTTAACAATGTCTGGCACCTATGGGACATGTTTGGTCAGTATTGTCCTGTGCTGAGTTAAGAAGTTGTGGATCATTGGAGACCAGGTCATGGCTTTCATCATGTTAAATGCAAAGGTTTACGGAGATGTGAGGGGGACCAGGATAGCCAGACATGGAAAATGACTGGGAGCAAACAATAACTGTGTTTACTATAGTATATATTATCAACCTTTTGAATTTTCCTGTTAGCCCTCAGGATAAAGGAATGAATTATTAAATTATTGTATTTCAGACCTCTAACAAGAACAAAAGTATTATTAAAAACATGTTCATTCCTGAATATTAAAGGAGATATAAATTTCATGTTTTCATATTGATTTCTACTAAATAAATAGTTTTTATGGATTGATTTGTTCAGTCCACTGACTGAAGACATTTTGTGAAAAAGCACATTCATTAAATCGTCATCATATAACAATATATAACAATAAATATTAAACTGGGAATGACTGTAATTGTCATCCCCTTTAACCCACAGTGTCTTTCATTCAACTTAGCTGTTTCAACTGTTAATTGTGATATACCTGATCTTAATTGTGGATATCATGTGCATATCGTTGGCATTAAATTATGTTTAGTATATTGTTCTACATCATAGTTATGTTTAAATAAACAAATTAATAAATGAATGAATAAGTATATAAATAGATAAAGCAAGCATTAATTGAAACCGCACTGCTTAAGTCTCATTATCTCGTTCATTGAATAACAACAGTTTAGAGAAGAAGCTGTTAGAAACCATGGCTGACAAAACAATTTAAAACCAATTATGGGGGGTGTGGCATTGCATTAGTAGAAAAGCTTAGCTTTCTGTCTGATTTCAACTTTAATTCAATATATCACAGGCTTGAGAGTGAGTTGAAATGTTTGGTAGTGTTTGCAGCTTGTTGTTGTGCGTTTGCATTGGCCACATAATGGTCATAATGGCTTTAGCTGCTGTTATAAATGTTGGAATACACATCAATACTTTATTTGAAAGACATAAAAGCAATACAATTTTATAATCGCACTAGTCAGTCCACATTTTTTAAAGAAAAAAGTATGTTTTTATTACCATGACTGTGCTAAACTCATTTGGCCGAATAAAGTTGATATGAGTGAATTTCGATTGGGCATCACATATCTTCACACACATTGTACATAAATAGTACTCCTTGTCTTAGTGGTAGGAGATAAAGAACATAGTTGTGTTTGATCAAATATGGATATTTTTGGCAACAACTCATCCTAAAGATCATACAGATTATTATTTGGAGCGGATAAAAAATATTTTCCTCTTGTTTACAATCAAAATGTCATTCTAGGCTAATATGTATGCAAAGCAATAGATGATTAAGTGATAAAAGCACAGTGGTGTGTAGCTCGTGTGTAGACCTGGACAAGTACTGCTGATGTAGCTTAGCATTTATAAAGATACTTTCCTTTGATCCATTTTGGTAGAGGTGACATTCAGCAAGAGACCAGATGAGAAGGGACCCCCATGGATTAGCCTTTAAGCATGGCTTTGTTTCCCCATCTGGTGAGTAAAAATCCAGCCCGGAAATATTTCTGCTGAATTTAACATTTTGGCAGCATAGACAGGACAGTTGCTGTCCTGCGTAGAGCAGATCCTTAATGAGATTAAGAGATGCAATTATTTTTGGTAAAATCTGATATAATTAGATTTTTAAATTGGTGATTTTTAGAATTTCTAGCTTCATTCTTTTCCTGTCAGTACAATAACTCAATATCATTTAATAATCTACAGTAATTGCATTACCACACAATAAAATGTTGGGCGCCTACGACCAGACACAGAATTGGTCACCTTTAATTCAGTGCATCATCCTGGTCTCTCTTGAGTTTTATATTTCAAGTGCTGAAGCTTTAAATGGGGTGAGAATTTTGTATTTGTGTAAGTGATATTGGTGTTCAGAAGTACACAGTTTGGTCTAATTCACTCATGCAAAGTATCGAAGCTCGGGGTCAACATTGGACATGGGCATGGTGTTTGTGTGCACTTAATGTTGCTTGTTTATTAGTTTATTTGACAGGGAAAATGTCACCGTGGCCAATGTTGCCTAAATGGAATCATATCTTATCTATACTAGAACTACTATAGGTTTTGAATTGCCTGAAAATCCCAATGCTATTAAAAGAAATGGCAATGATTTATTCATATGCTTATTTCCACATTCAGTGAACTTTAAAAAAACAAACTATCAATATTTCATGCGTGGGCTATTGCTCTGTTCAGAAAACTTAAGAAATCCCTTCTCAGCAAGCACAGATCGAGGACACACGTGTCTGCACGATGCAGCAAAAGGAGCATCTGCCTTAATTTCTGCACCTATGATATATGAACTCAAATACAAAACTGCGACACACCAGAACGGTGATATTTTTTCTTCATAGCTTCATATCAACCTATTTGTCGGTGGCTGCAGTGGAGGATTACTTCTTGGGATTTTAATGCAGAAATCCCTCCAATAGCATTCTGGCAAGTTGAGGCAGAGCAAGCTTGTTATATTTAGTCAGACAGCAAGTCTACTGTTAATGAACGCTGCTGGCAGGGTGTCTCTGAGCCCTGAGGAGATTACAGTGAACACGAGTAACATGTCCCCTCTGTGACTAGAGAGCTACATGGCAAGACAGGCAGACAGACAGGGACAAAAGGACAGAAAGTCTGAAATCGCAAATTGATTTTGTCTATTATATAATCCACAAGAGAGCATAGTGTGGCACACATAAGAGGAGTTCAACAAATCAGGTGAAATGACACTGCACTTAAAGTCTGAAACTCCTGCTATCATTATAATTGCCATTTATTATTCATCAATAAAATAAATTCAAATCCGTTTTAAAAATCCAGTTAAAAATAACCCAACAATTGTTCCATTAAATTCTATAACCGTCTCTCATTCTGTCCTGCACACAAGGTTTTTCTATGATTTGTTGCTGAGGTAATACTCAGATGTTTTGTCTTGCTCACGGGTGGTGCTGGTTGAGAAAGTTTGAGAGCCGCTGAGTTAATGAAATCCACTGCAATATCTTACCGAAGAAATCCCTCCTTTTTTAAGCTCATATGTCCAGGTTTTGTCAGAGAAACTGTATAATTCAGTAATCAACTATAGCCTCAGAAATTACAAAACCAAACTGAACACAATAATCGTTGTAATGGGTTTTTTGTGTTGTATTGCTTTACAGTTCTCAAATATTGGTCTTTTTCAGCTGACTGAGTGTGTGTACTGTGGTTGTACATTAGGATTTGCAATTTTAGAAAATAAAAAATGAAATTTAAAGATGCCAAGATGGATCTCTCCAGTGCCACAGTTATGTCAGCTTGAATCTACTGCCGTGTTGAGATTGTTTTCCTTTCAGTGGGAGCCTACTGGGTATGGAATTTTATTGGTGAGCAGTTTTGCCTGCAGGCCAGCACAAGATTGCGATACTTTCTATTCTTGGGGGGTAGACTAAGTTTAGATCGTGGATGGTTTTCTGCTCCATTGCTCATGATGCACGGGTCCAGTGATTATTCATATGAACACATACTGTACGAATCTTCTAAATTGGCTCTAATCTGAGCTGCTTGTTTGCTTACTCCCTGTAAGCCTTTTGAGTTTCACATTATCACTTATTTTGTATGTGTTTATATAGACATCTGCTCACTAGCCTTCACAAATCATGTACATACAGTTCATGTCCAGGCACAAACACATGCTTAACCTTGTGAAATCATATGAGGTGTTTGTCTTTTTTTATTTCATTTCATTTCGTCGAGTGTTTCTAAATTGTAAGCCCTGTCAATGTGTCTATGTATCCATGAGCAGAATTGACATTTATACAGTCTTATATGTTGAATACAGTAAACTTGTGGCACACAATTTTATTTAAAGCATAAAGTTTGGTTTCTGTTTCAGGGTCTGATTTTCAGTGCAACATTCACATAATCCCGGTGAAGAATGAGGAAGGCGTGGTGATGATGTTTATATTAAATTTCGATTACATCCTGGATGAAGAAAGTGACAACTCCACAGAAAAGACAAACCTCTCGTCCCCTACAAAGTCTGATCAGCGTGAGTATATATACACTTTTTAATAATAGATGTAAGAATTGGCTGCTGTGTGCACATAAGCAATGAGCAAACCCACCATCATCATCACTATCATTGTGATCATCATCATCATTATCATTCCGTAACATCAAACAATGAACAGAACTGATAAATATAGAAACTTAACACATGGTAATATCAAATCATGTGACTGAGGATTATCTACACTTGACTACAGTATGTGGTTACTGCAGGGTCAAGCAGACTATTGTGTGTTTATGTCATCATCATCATGTCATAATGATGACATGTCAAGACTTTTGGTGAAACAGTAGGGAAGTCATCATGTTCCAGATTTGAATGTGTCAGGGGAGGTAAGTTCTCCCTCTGATTACAGGCTCTCAATGTCTCCTCTCACAGAGTGAAACACAGCAATCCCCTTAATTAGACCGACATGAATTCTTCTGAAGTTCAGTGCTGTAGCATGTGGATGTGTCTGTTCAAAGTGTGCACTTCTGCATGTACATGTGAGGCTGTTGCGAACATTGCCAATCAGAGTTAATTACTTGTGACTTAACTTCAGCTCGAAGATCCTCGGCTGAATGAGGTAGGAAAACACACAATGTGACCGAGCATGAGACAGTGATTTGACATCTGTGAAAACAGTGGGATTTTGTGAAAGCAGAGGGAGATATGCAAGGTCCGGAAAATTATGGCACAAGGATTCTTACCTGTTGGTGATAAAGGTTCATGTTTGAAAAGCCAATTGGAATTTTGAGCAGATAAGCTGGCTTCAGTGACTTTGTCGTTGTTTAGTTTTGCAGGGCAGTGCCAGTAGAAAGTAATTTTCGTGATCTTATAATGATCAGTTTCACTCATGTTGCATAGCAGCGACTATGGCCATGAAATCAGTTACACAGCTATTATAAAATGCCCTAAAGAGACCTTTGCAAAAAAAAAAAAGAATAAATTAATAAAAACTGAAACACAGCAAAATGACATGAATGTCAACTATTTATTTCTGAAAATGGCACATGTCAAAAATCTAATACCTTCATCATCATAACACCACAGTATTGACCTGCAACACAACCAAATTTCCCCTCAACACTTCATTAACTGAAAACACCACAACATTTACTCACATTTAACAGCAGTCATTTAATTTAATCTGCCATCTTTGTGGCAATTTCTTTTGCCCTCAGATCACACATAGCCAAGCACATGCATTGCAAGCCCTGTCTAGTTGGTTTCCGCAGTGATGTAATGGACTATGTTGCGGAAAATAGTAATAATAATAAAATTTAAAATTGTGAAAAAAAAGTATTGTTTACGTGTAAAGACGAGCTCTAAATGTGGAGAATGGCAAGGCATTTTATTTATTGAAGATTATTCCCTTCTGCAGGAGTGGAGACAGCTATCATGCTACCAAATTTTGTCAAGGTCCCATTAGGAGCTCTGAACAGTTCATAGCAAAAATTCCAGAATCCAGATATTCATATATTCCTCTGTAGTTTATTCCATCTCTAGATGCTTAAAGCACACCATGAAACTTTTGAGAAACAAATTCCTTTTATGCTTCACAAAGTGAGGCACCTTTTAGACTATATAAAATGTGACATGTTATTGCATTTAAATTCATTCGTTGTCCTGGAGAAAGAATCTGCAATTATGACTAACACATAAAATTTTGTCTGGCATCTGCAAATATTACCGGACCTCTGCAATTGAGGTGTGTCAGCCTTGTACAAATAGTGATTTTGGAGACAACTGGGGACTAATTATAATCCAGTGCTGACTGTAGACTTTAGGCCTGCAGGTGTAACAGCAACTAGCACAATAGCGAGCCTGGAGGAGAGTCGTTCCTCTTTCCCTGATCCAGCATGTAGAACACAGCAGCAGTCAGCATTTTTAACACACCAGCCAGGACCCAAAACAGGTACAATAGTTACAAATCATTGGCAGAAACATGCTGTTCTGTACAGGAACAATTCATTATGCCATTCACTCAAGGACAACTGAATCCATATCATGCTCACATACACAGCCTACTTTCATTTAGACCTAAAGAGCTTCCATCTCATTATAATTTCTCTTTTTGAACCATTTAACTCCAATTTCATACTCGCTTATTCCAACAGTTTAATAGCTGCAGCTTGGAGACTAAAATATCTATTTTTACAGCCGGCGACTCCTGGAAGGCTTAATGGGACATATCAGTAAGGATCGGCTAGATTGTGTTATGGTAGAGACACACTTATATTACACTGTAAATATAGAAAACTGACATTTATGATTTCCCTTTCCACACCCTTTCCACTTTTTCTCCACATTTAACTACCTTCTTACAATTTGAGACCAAATACAGTCACATATATGCAAACTGGGGCTGTTAAATGATTAAGATTTTGAATTGCAAAATTTTCACATTCTTATATGCTCAAATTGTACCTAATGAATCTAGCAGCAGATGAACACAGCTCAATTCAAAATCAAACTGTTTAAATGTTACTAGTTTACTCAAGTCAAAGAAAAGGACTGAACAAGACAGAATATCTATAAAATGATCATGATCGGTACATTTATGTTTAATGTCATCAATTTAATTGAGATTTATGAAGTTAATTTGACCGCCCTAGTACAAAGATATATATGTATATACAGTATATATATACATTGGAGAAAGACAATGGGCATGTCCCCCTCTGTCTGAATGGATGGATGGCTTTAAAACACTGTCGTACTTATTTTGAATGACTTTCCAACTCAAAAATTCAGACCATATCTTAGCTGTTTGAATCCCATCGAAATGTCATTATGATAATCCATCAAACAGCTAAGTCTCATATTTTGATTAATTATTAAATAGCACGATAAGTTAACTTCAGTGAAGTGGTCAATGGTATTAATGAGCTTTATATGTTACACAAAAAGGGGCCTTAAATAAGATACTTCTTGAACAACTCAAGCATGGGGAAAATCTCACGTGAGCCAGAGTAAGAGCAATGGTCAAGATCGTGAACTACCTAGCAAGGAGATACGCTCAGCAGGATGGTCCACAACGCCTGCCAACCCCGGATATCATCAAATTCCTGTCCAGGAAACTTGTCAAGTGTCATGGCTCTATTGTAAGCTCCTGTAGTTGCAACATCAGCGTATTTGGCCAGGGAATGAGAGCAGATGGTAATGACGTGATGTAAGGAGGCTGCTGAGGGATGGCTGCCTCGTATTTATGAGTGAGGCAGGGTTCACTTTCACTTTCTATTGTTAATGAGCCAGAACTTTCACCCTACCCCAAGAAGCCATTAACATTTGGCCCTGTGTCCACTTTGAGCCATAAAGTCAGTGTGCAGGTTGCTTGTACAAGTTGAATGGATTGTGTTTCTTCACAACTTCACATTTGGTTTAACAAGTTGATTATACTGTAATCCAGGCCGTAAATGGATTTTTATAAATGTCCTGCCTCACACGATGATTACACGACACATCACATATACTCAGGGAGCATCGGACTCTTATTCAATTCAATTCAATTTTATTTATAGAGCGCCAAATCACAACGAAGGTTATCTCATGGCACTTTACAGGGAGAGCAGATCACAATCATACTCTTATTGATACATCTACGTCGCATTTTTGCCTTTAATCACGGTAAGGACAAAAACACGGAGCACATGGCAACAGCAACATTTTGCCAATTACCTGGGGTAATTGGCATTCAATGATGTTATTATTATTATTACGTTATTATAATGATACAGTGTTTTTTGACATTAAAAGCAACCCTAATGAAAATTCAGACTTGTGGTTGATGACTATCTACTGGTGCAATTCATCCCAGATCCTGATATTGATCCATGTCTGGCAGATTAAAATGGAGGAGACAGGAGTCACATTTGTGACTTTGCAGCTCTACAATTTTAACTACCACCAATGTATAGACGTACATGCACCTACTTTGCATATACATCTGCCGATGCCACTGAACACAGTTTAAGTGAGATTGTTTTCAAGGAATAATAGAGAAAGTTGCAGATTATATTTGCAGAAAAAAGCTAAAAATCAGCAGAAGCAGTGGTTTGTGCTCTTCTTGTCATCAGTGAAGAAACTGAAGATGTTATTGCAGAACCAAGTAGATGAGGGCTCCATGGGAATCCAATGTATTAACATTTATATTTGCTGACAGTGGGTGTGCAGTTTCAGTGTTATGTAGCTGTACATTGTTTGTCTCCAAGTAAATGTCTGAATACTTTTTCCGTTGTGTTTTTCCCTAAACATTGAAAATTGGCCCCATTTTTTCAACAGGGCGGAGTAAATTTTTCCGCTTCCGGCAGGCGGCTTTGAGCCTAATGAGTACCAACAAGCAATCTCTTCCCCAAGAGGACCCAGATGCCGTGATGGTGGACTCTCCAAAAGAGAGTGAAGACTCAGTGGCGCTGCAGAGCTTTCCCTCACCGACAAAGAACTTTTGCGGTTCTGCTGAGGCTAATAACATGCACGCCTTCATCAGCTCAAGCCACCACTCGTCAAAGGTTAACGTCAGGGCCCGAACCACTCGAGCACTCGCCCCCTACGGACCCCTGGGAGAAACTGTATCAAACAGAGCAGCAGCAGTCCTCCACCCCCCTCTCCAACACCTTCCCCAGAGGCAGCATCAACAGCATGAGGCGAGCTTCTTCCGTTCATGACATGGAGGGCTTCAGCTCCAACAACATCTTCAGGGACCGGCATGCAAATGAAGGTATAGTGGCACTCAACACTCATTAGGCGATGGTAGAAAAATCATGGGTAATAATTATATTTCTAGCCATGTTTCAGTCCTCCGTGCACATTTGAGCTGGCAAATGTACCCAATTCAGTAATTGCATGTTCTAGCATTCCTGCTTGCTTGACAAATACTTAAACACAATGAGCAGGCTTGTAACCTAACGATACACAACAACTACAACAATCACTTCTGTTTGCTCACAACTGTCTCAGTACACAAAGGTTCCTGGGTTTGAACCCAACTAGGGCCTTTCTGTGCACAGTGACTTTGTGGGTTTCTTTTTGGTACACTGACTTCTTCCTACCTCCAAACACATGCAGCCTAGGTGAATTGGGAAGTGCTCATAGGTATAAATATGAGCATCGATGGTTTTGTCTATCTTTGTCATCTGTCAGGTTGCAGATGGATGGATCCCTCGTGGCCCCTACCTGGGGAATCATTTGCCTAAATGAATATAATTAAATATAGCTACTATAATGGAAGAATACAAAGATAAATCGCACAGTTGATGTCACCATACTAACTACCACATGGAGGCAAGCCTGCAGATCATATATTGCATACTCGAATAGCATTTATGTAGTCACAGTGCCAAATCCAAAGTTAATGAAAACCTATTCTTGACGGTGTAATATAACATGATACCAGATACTGTATAACAGACATTGTAAATCTTTACATAGTGTCCTATGATTTTGGGTATTATTATTCAGCCACTGTTATTTGTCCCATCTCACCAGGGCCTTTTAATCACCTGAAGTCCAGCCTGCTTGGCTCTACCTCTGACTCTAACATCAGCAAGTACAGCACCATTAACAAGATCCCTCTGATTGCACTCAACTTCTCTGAGGGGACTGATAAGAAGAGTCATTCCCCACCAACATCTGAGAAACCTATTATAGCACCAAAGGTTAAGGACAGGACTCACAATGTCACAGAGAAAGTCACACAGGTGAGTAATTAGAGTGAGATTACATATCTACTTCCTTCTTTGAACATGAGCCGCGTACTGTAATGTACACTGTAATGCAGAGCAGCAAGGGTGGAGCTCAGTGTTTGGGACAATAAATAAATAATGAAAATAAAAATTCATGTTTGTGTATTTTGCATAAAATATATCATTTAATATTATGTATACTTTTGCCCCGTATAAGCTTCGCAGGGACAGATAATACGATCGTGTGGTGTGTCAACGTACACACTAACGTGTCTGATAATGAACATATTTCAGTTTTAAAATTGAATTGGGCATCATAATCAGGAGTAATGTTGCCTTGCATTATTATGCACACAGACATACTGTATTTCCAGTTTGTACAAAGTAAATATGTTCATATTTTGCACACCAGTGCTTAAAATAGTTGTCAAAACTCACTAAACAGTGTTGTGTGAAGTATGTTATATTACATTGTATCCACTTTGTAAATCATTATTTCTGCAGACAGTTAGGATTCCCTTTCTTGCTCACGGTCTTGGTAACAGGATGAACGTATTCTGTTATAATAGTACTGAAACAAAGTGATTGTGGCTCCAGATCAACATCTCTGTTCAATACACCCCCACAACAGCACACTAATGCAGTTTGCCAAGGATTTATACTGACACCCAACACAACACAATACAATATGACATGATGATACTTCATAGTCTGATTTCTACAAAATTTGTGTTGCAATCATAAATAATTAACTTTAAAACCACATTTAAATTTTACAAACACACGTTAAATGCCTTAGCCTTCAGTTTGACATCAGATTTTCTTGTTAGATGTCTGATTCCTGCATTGAGTAATTACAGTTCTTCATGTAGTTGAATTAAGCAGAGAGTGAAAATTTGAGCTTCAATATGCGTCACAGTGAAAATATTTTTTTTCAGAGAATGGAAAGCTGTGCACAGCAACATTTAAATGCTGTTTGTGTGTGTGTTCCTCATACAAGTTTCATAAGTCCAGAAACCTTATATTTAAACTTCTTTCAACATGACTCATTCTGACAGCAGTAGTGCTGTGGAAGCGTAAAAATTCTCTTTCATAAGTGGGGATCCACCATCACCGTAATTAAAATGCTCAGCCTCCCTGCTGACTTTTGGTAGTTTGGGGACACCCAAAGCTGAGCTGTTAACACGCCATCTATTTGCTGGTTGCTAGCTTAGTGAAATCTTTATTTCATTAGGAGAGGGTAGAAGAATGTGCTGAAATAACAGAAACTGAAGATCTTCTGCCTTAATCCTAACTACCGAGCTCTTCTCTGTCATAACAGGGATCTTTATCTGTCCGCTAGGAGTTATTCAACTAAATAAGACTAAAATAATCACACTGAATAATTCAAGATCCTATCAGTGTTTCTTTATTTGGGGAAATTAAAACTAATCTTTCCTCTGTGAAATTTCTTTTTGAGTAGAAAATCAAAGTCCAAACACCATATAATTAAGCTCCATTTTATTGTTGTATTGTAATGCACATACAACTACAGCGAGCACAGAATGTAACACCTACATGTGGAACAATTCAGCCACAGTCACGCAATGCTTTTATTACTACTATTTGAGTACTTGTGCTCACTCTTAAATCATTCACTAAAAAAAAAATTAAATAATCTGCATGCAAGGACATAATTTATAGGATTCCACCACTTTCTGAATATACATGATGCGTTACATAATTAGAGAATCAGGAGAGTTTGCCTATTTAAAAAATGTCTCATTCATGTGTTTACATGTCTGAATAGATCTAAATCCAAATGCAAAATCTCTTGCTCAGATTCAGCATTCTTTGATTTAGGATTTACACATTGTGATGGATTTTACACAGTTCTGGGAAAAAGATATTTATTTCCCCTTGTCAGCAATAATCATCTTATGAGTTAACACAAATCTGTTTTTGATCTGACATAAGTTTAATCGTCAAATGGATTGGCCCTTTTATCACTGAGTAAAATCAGTTAAAACAGCTAACAGGCTTCCACTTTAGCGATGCTCTCAGTCAGCTTAAAGAGCTTAAAAAAGGAGCCCTCTTCTCGCCTCAGTGATAAATTTTCAAAAACAGACACTCTCAAAGAGGCAGCAATTGGAAGAAACTGTTGTTTTTTCATTGAAATCTATGGATGTTGTGTTATTATGACAAAAAAAACAGTTTTCACTGAGAATCGTGCAGGTTTCATTGCTATTTTTGAAATAATCATTTTTATTTATTATTCATTGATAACTGTCTTTCCATTGTGTGAGTTTATACTGTAAACGTCAAATCCTGGGTGCAGCAGACATGCATGCAAAAGGTTTTTCGGCAGTTTTTCATCCAGTTGGTTGCATGTTACTGAGGTATAGAAATATTTGATTATTAAAATCAGGTGTTTTACTCTGTCCCGCTCCCGCCGCACCTCCAGGTACTGTCACTAGGAGCTGATGTGCTGCCAGAGTACAAACTCCAGACGGCACGCATTGACAAGTTCACCATCCTCCACTACAGCCCTTTCAAAGCAGTGTGGGACTGGCTGATCCTTTTGCTGGTCATCTACACAGCAATCCTCACTCCATACTCTGCTGCTTTTCTCCTCAATGACCAGGAGGAGCAGAGGAGGCGTGAATGTGGATACTCCTGCAGTCCGCTAAATGTAGTCGATTTAATGGTGGATATCATGTTCATCATTGACATCCTCATAAACTTCAGGACCACGTATGTTAACCAGAATGAGGAGGTGGTCAGCCATCCAGCTAAGATAGCTATCCACTATTTCAAAGGCTGGTTTCTCATAGACATGGTGGCAGCAATCCCCTTTGACCTCCTCATTTTCGGCTCAGGATCAGATGAGGTATGTGATGTACAATATATGTCGGTTTCAATTTTTCTGCAGGGATGCTTGCCCTCACACTTATCCATTGACAAAGTCCAGACTTGTGCCCTTGGGTCACTACTCAAAGCCTAAATCTTTCTGTCTTTGCTCTGAAAGGATTACATCAAATTGCATGTTTCTTTTTTCTTTTTTTTTCTGAATGGCCCTCATTCTAGAATCCATTTACAAGGATTAATGGCTTACCAAATGGCAATCAATGATGCATTTATGTGAGGCACAGGCCGACAGGGTTGTGTGCACAGCTTAGATGCAGATGTGAGATGGCCATTTGGCAGGCTGGCTGCCAGGCCTGCTGGCTTGTTTATGTTCCCCCACATTTCCCCCCCAGCCTCTGGATCAACTTTGGTGCTTTATCGTGTTTTGTAGACACTCCATTACATCAGAAAAGCCCCTGATTATAAACCATAATCATCTTTTCCACTGCAGCTGGTGCTGAGTCAGTACAGTGACTGACGGCAAACTAAAAAAAATAAGCCAGATTCTTGATTCTCTCAGTGAAAAGCTTCAATTTGTCCAGAAGTGAATTTGTATAATTAGGTGGAAGTGGATACAATGAAAACAAATTATCCTTTCCTTCAGTGAAGTAAATGCAAACAATGACCATTTGACAGTATCCGATAAATTTTTATTTCAAAGATTATATGAAGGGGAAAATTGTCATTTTCCTCTGAGGTTTGTAAAAAGATAACAGTACCAACGGTACTGTAATAACATCATGATGCACATTGCCATACCTTGGGATTAAAGTTGTTCAGTTTCAAAATGACCGTTAAAAAACAAGTCGTTGGCAGACAGTTGTCTTAAGCCTCTTTTTATTTAGCAGCTTAATAAGACAATTTTACTCCAAGTCCTACTGTAAGCTTGTGATTACAGCAGTGAATATATTTGAATGCAGTACCTTTCAGTCAGTGTCTTGTTGTTTTCAACAGCTTAATATGGAGAGTAGACTAAACACACTGGCATTCATGTAAATTCATGCTTAGCTGTTTTGGTAATATTAATTAACGTAATGAAGTCAAAGAACAACATAATTTTCAAGCTATTACATTATGGATTCACGCATTCTGTTTATTTGTGGACACGGGGAGGTGTATAGCAGATGCAGAGCTCTTCTTTTGCCAATATTCAATATCTTTTGAGTGCATACCTCTGCCGAGGTCCAGCAGTGCTGTGATTTCATTTTTCTGCAAATGTGTGAAAAATATAGATTTATCTTGCAAATTCATTGGACTATGCATATTACAGTATCTTCTCCTGGATGTTTATTGGTAAAAATTGAAAGTCATTTGTTTTCACACATTCAAAATCACATTTTAATCTGCCAGATCTGGATCAATGTCTGAATCTGGGATGAAGTTGACCTGGGGATAGTCTGTTATGGAGCACACATTCATTACTTTTTCCATTTTACTAAAATGAAATCTTGCAACATGAATTAGTTATGGCCTGTTTATTTCTCTAATTTTTGTCTGTTTTGACTAGGAAAGAACTTTTTGTTGGGGCCTTTAAGGTTACTTCACTATTATGGGCAACGTTTGCAACTTAATTCAACCAAACATCTTGATTTTTGTGTGATAAAACTGCTGTTGTACATACTACAGATATTACTCTTACTAATATATTAAAATTTTCTTTAGACTACCACTCTGATTGGCCTGCTGAAGACTGCTAGACTCCTGCGATTGGTGCGTGTAGCCAGAAAGTTGGACCGGTACTCTGAGTATGGAGCTGCAGTTCTGATGCTGCTCATGTGCATTTTTGCCCTCATTGCTCACTGGCTGGCCTGTATATGGTACGCGATTGGTAATGTGGAGAAGCCCTACTTGGAGCACAAAATTGGCTGGCTGGACAATCTTGGTGTGTCCATTGGAAAGAGATACAACTACAGCGATCCTTCTTCTGGGCCTTCTATTAAGGACAAGTACGTCACGGCACTTTACTTCACCTTCAGCAGCCTGACCAGCGTGGGCTTTGGAAATGTTTCCCCAAACACCAATTCTGAGAAGATATTTTCCATATGTGTCATGCTGATTGGCTGTGAGTATATTAATGTCTACTTTTACAGCATTTATGTCTTTAGCTATATCCGTGGTTCTCAAACTGCAGTATGTCTACCCAGCTGACAGTGGAAAATCTATGTAGAGAATGAAAACAATTGCGATATAGTTGGAAATTACTTCACTGTTGGAAAGTATTCACAAATTAATAGTGGATAAAGTAATTACGGACACGTTATGTGCCTTTTCACACTACCAGTTAATAATTGAGTGAATCATATAGATAAGAAAAGTAAGGAAAAGTAAAAAGGTAACATAAGCTATAATCAATCATGAAAAATAACTTTTAAAGAATCTCTTTAATTTCTAGGGAAAGGGTGCTTTTAAAAATGTCTAAAATCCTTCACATCAAAACTTTTACATTAGAATTTCCATTAGATTTACCTTTATTCTAGATGTGTTGGGTATCATTTTATACATTTTATACATTTACCCAGAAACCTTTGCCATTTTACTACCATTTTTTCTAAATAAATCCTTAAAAAGAATGGCCCTTTGGTGATTACCTCAGAATTTTAGAGATTAAATCTGTGATTTAGTGGCTTGATTTTACTCAACTGGGTGGTTTGAGAACCACTGAAGTGTATGAACACAGTGTAGTCAAAGGCATAAATATATCTTGTTGTCTTTTCTTTCACATCCTAATTCAAATTCATAAAGCTTTGATGTTAAAACAGTAAATCTCTGCAGTAGTCCACAGTATGTAACTCACCTCATGTATCGCTCACTGTCTACGTTTCAGCTCTTATGTATGCCAGTATTTTTGGTAACGTCTCTGCCATCATCCAGAGGCTGTACTCAGGTACGGCCCGCTACCATGCTCAAATGCTGCGGGTCAAGGAATTCATCCGCTTTCACCAGATTCCGAACCCACTGCGGCAGAGGCTGGAGGAGTACTTTCAACACTCCTGGGCCTACACCAATGGCATTGACATGAATACGGTAAATATCTTCCACTATTAAATACTTCATCAAAGTATTGCTCAATGAATGATGAACACAACCTTTGCAAATTTCTAAAAGTGTTTTCTTTCTGCTTTGCTTTTCTTTTGGATTATCATCGACAACATTGGTAAGACCAGGAGGTACATTTTCTTGTTCTCTTTTTCACGACTCTTTCTGACTAATCTGCTCACTGTTGCAATATTTCAACATCCTCCTTATCGGACTTACTGAATGGGATCAGTGTGTAAAACTTTACTAACCGGCTTAATTACTGTATTGAATAGAACTATAATACGTTGCTTTCAAAAAACACTGTTTGCTGATACCCTCACAACATTCTGATAGGAATACATAAACCGATGTCTCTGTAGCACCCCCTATAGGTGGAATCTGAAATTGGGATAGCCTATGCAAAAAATATACACATAAAATATATAATGCCATTAACCTCTAGGGGATATCACTATATACACAGTGCATTATACTGTATATACATTACACAGAATATTGCTGTTATATACAGTATAAAAAGTTATACTGTATATAACAGCAATATTTTCTTTACGTGCATTTAATATGATTTTAAGTTATTAGGGCTTAAATGTTCACAGCCTCCTTCTTGCACATCCACGAAACTTGTAGTATTAATACGCATCAGTAAGTTGTCATCCATCTACACCATTTCATCAATATTTATTACAGCTGTCAAATTATGAGATTTCAGTCAAAAATTTCCATCAGACTTTTGTCGCATGCAATTCTCTTTACATCTACATGGACACATTTGGGAGAAGCTTTTAGCCAAAGTGACTTATTATTGAGAAATAATACAAGCAGTTTGCTACATCAGGAATTTCAACTGCAAACTGCAAAGTAGGAGCTGTTCCATTGGTTGACCTGAAAGCAAGTTCTTCAAAGTTTTCAGTGCACATGACTTTTACTGTGATTCAGAAACACCGTTTAATATTGACGACAAAAGATTTCCTCTCAGGATTAACTGTCATCTGTGACAAACAAAAATGATACAGCTCGCAGGAGCCTTTAAACACCAAACATTTGCCTGTTACAGTATGTGCTGTCTATGCTTTCAGCTGTTTCCATCTGTCTGACACTTCAGTGATTTTGTCCGCAACTGTGTGTGTTGTCCTTCTCTCAGTAAAAGTACATTGGTAGGAACACTGTCTCTTCACGTTCTGTCATTTGTGTCTAATTATCCATTCAGGGACATCAAATCAATAATGTGTGCTTTTTACTCATGAATTGTCTTTGCACCATAGGTGTTAAAAGGTTTTCCTGAGTGCCTCCAGGCAGATATCTGCCTTCACCTCAACCAGAATCTCCTTCATAACTGCAAGGCCTTCCAAGGAGCCAGCCAAGGCTGCCTGAGGGCTTTGGCCATGCGCTTCCAAACTACCCATGCTCCTCCTGGAGACACGCTGGTCCACTGTGGTGACGTCCTCACCGCTCTCTATTTTCTGTCCCGTGGCTCTATTGAGATCTTGAAAGATGACATTGTAGTAGCCATCCTCGGTAAATACGATCCCCTGTTCATTATGTGGCACTGCAATGTTTTATCATCCAGTTGCAAGCACTTTCATCTCTTTTGCCAGTGTCTATCCTAAGTATCAAGAACGATACCAGACAGATCCTACTTTGTTGTGTTCAATCTCTGGAGATTTTCATCATCCACTGACAGATGTGAACAGCGTCACCTCCCTATGGTGTAGGAGATCTGTCAGTGGAAAGTGTTGAATGTCAGCACTACAGATGCTGAGCTTCAAAACTGTTGTAAAAATCAAATCCTTAAATACCAAATCCTTATTCCCTTGCTTGTAATCTTGACAAAAGGGTGAAGGTTTGATAGTGAATTGAAAGCTACAATATATCTGTATTAAACACATTATCTGTACAATGTGCAGAATCCTCAAGTTGAGCTCTATGAACGGTGGTGGTCAGCTTAGAGGTGTCTACAGATATTATCATTATTATACAACAACAAAAATAATATGACTATAACTATGGGACTATGTAAGACATCAGCTGGAGTTGAAGTTCATCACAAGGTCAACTCGGTGGCAGATTTCCTGTAATGACATCATTGATTCAGAACATAAATAGGTGTAGCTTAATTTGTGGGCTTCTTGGTTTAAGTGCAATAATGTGTTTCTTTATTAATATTGATAGTCTTGGAGAATACCTGCTCTTTTTAGGTTTTCTTTTTTAAAGTGTGTTATTTAATTTAATTTAAACACAGATCTCTTAACAGTGCAGATTGAACCACAGCAATAAACTGTGTAGGCCCTTGAAAGGTGAACGGTCATCATGGTTGTAGCAGCTGAACTATATCATCTTCACACATTTTGACAACAATGGTAAGGTGGGTCTGCCTTCCCACACGTCTGACTTTTGGGCAACAACAGGCCTGATCATGAGACAGGCTGGAGACTTTGACATTTCTATTAAGTGACTCTGTGAAAGGTTGTTGGGTGTTTTCAAAGAGCATGAATGGAGAGAGTGAAATGGCTTTAGCATTACTCTGACACTTTTTAATAGCATGGAGAGAAGTGTTAAAGTTGGAAAAATTGATTCTGAAAAAAGGTAGATGTGCAAAACAACTGTCATTTCTGGTACTGTCGTCTGAAATGCTGTGCGGTCTCTGGAATATTACAACACTAATAATCTTCACTCTTATTAGTCATAATATTTTTTATTCCACTGGTGAACCTACCAGGTGCTATGGGCCATGCCTGGATTAGGGCTGTTATTATTCATGAGATGAATGCTCTCCAAAGCTGTACCTGACAGAATGGGGTCTAAGCTTAGCAAAAGCTGCAACATTATACAAAACCTATTACTGACAAATACACGGGAAAAGTAACCGATCTCATAGACGCGCCCATTTGTATTTGATCCAATCGTAATGCTCCATCTGTACCGACATGTACGGCATGTCATGAGGCTGTTGTTGCCTGTCTCTAAGGGAGACTCCATTGAAAGTGAGTGATGTGAATTGAAAATGGCGGTCTGTTTAATGAAATAACAAGAAAGAAGGAAATGGTTGTTTCCCTGATGTCACATCTCCCTCTGCACCAAGGAGGTCCACCAGGTCCTTGGGGGGCCAAGAGTCTGGACCCTGCTGTCCATTTACCATCTGAATTCACTGATTAATCTCTCCTCTCTAATTGAAACTGTGCTAATGACACCAGTTGACCCATGTTTTCGGAATAGTGCTCCCCATGGCTAATAAATGAATTTGATGCATCAAATCAGTGCAGCCCCCTTTTTGAGATCACTGCCGGCCCATAGTGCTAAAAAAAAATTCTATTGCAGTGATACAGAGGAGAACCTTGTATCATTGTTTTACAAATTATCACGCAAATGACCTTCTAAATCCTTATGGAGCAAGCTGTATGTGAGAGAAGACACAACTCTGTGTGAAGCTGTCCTCTGTGGTAGAAAGGTGTCTGGTGCATGCTGGGAAAGACACACAGGCGCACAACATATCTCTCTTTCTCCTGAAACGCTGCACAGCGTTGGCATTTAGAGATCATCCCCGGGATGATCAAAGTCAGTTTAAAATAGACCTCTGGTGCTTTGGTCAGAGGAGATTTATCGTAAATTTAATGGCTTTGGACGTTAGCCAAAGAAATAACTTCATTCGGCGACTGACAACTAACAACACAAGTATTCATTTTGAAGTACACAACAATTAATCACTTCAGTCACAATGGAGCCCTCTTTTTTCAACTTCAAAGTTGCTTTTGAGCATGCAGTCAGTCAGTCCTCAGCATGAATAATGGATCAAAGATAAAGACAAGTGACAGTAGAGGCTGCATGATTTTCATATCACACAAAAACAAATAAGATATGCCTGCTGTGCTGTAGTGACTGTGAGGACACAGACATTGCAAGTAAAGTTGAGTCCTTCTTCTTTTGCCAATTTCCATTGCTGCTTTTTAAGGATTTATTCTGTGTGTGTCACGACTAGGAAAAAATGACATCTTCGGAGAAATGATCCATCTCTTTGCCAAGCCCGGAAAGTCTAATGCTGATGTGCGAGCGCTGAGTTACTGTGACCTACACACAATTCAGAGAGAAGAGCTGCTGGAGGTGCTAGACATGTACCCAGAGTTTGCTGACTACTTCTTCAACAACCTGGAGCTCACCTTCAACCTCAGAGACGAGTATGCCAAGGTAATTAATATTCAGAGCGTCTGATGAGATTTACGCGTGCACTTCTTTGACAGATGAAGTATTTTCATCCATTTAGTGATACACAGTTGTCACAATTTGTATTCAGGCATCCAATTCCCCAGGTAGTGGTTCAGACGATGTGGTCACTAGGCGCAGGAGAAGAAGGATCTCCTTCACACCGGATGATACCAAAGGTCCAGTATGACTTCCTTCAGTGTGTTTTTTGAATGCAAAGTTGCTCTTTGTTATTGTCCACTGGGTGGTGCTCCCAGAGGAACAGACTATGGTGTTATTCCACTGACTGCTGTTGGTTGTTATTCGACAGGCGATAACAAGGAGGTGGATAAAGACTTGGGGAGGGAGCGGGAGTCAAACTCAGCTCTAAAGAGATCTTCGGAAGTTCTGGGTTATGCTTCCCCTGAACCGTCTGCTGTGGACCCAAGCCTCCCAGGACATATCCAGGTCAGAGACAGCTTGGAGAGAAGTCCATCTTTTGAAGGTAATGTGTTGTTTTTACTTTTTGACCGGTTCAGTATCCATAGAGGAAGTATATTGTTTCAGCATAACAATAGAAAAAAATGCCGCTGTTTTGAAGACTCCGGTATGCTAAAAGATGTCTCGCACGACTCAAAGTGCCTTTGCTACTTCTGATGCGGTCCCACTGGCTAATTAGTCCAAACATCGCCGGTTGCGTCAGCGTGGAGGAAGGTGTCAGTGGGCAGAGGTTGACTTTGGGCTTTTGATTCACCACTTTTTGGAGCTGCAAAATTCCCCATTCATCAAAGAAACAATTTATATTCTTGTCTATCTCCTCACTTTCTTTTTAATTTTAACTAAATAAATCAGCGACTGCCAACAAGCTCCTCTCCATAGATTATGAGCCTCTTCCACCACTGCCTCAGGTAACAGGTGAAAAAAAGAATATATTTTCCACTGTTTATTGTTTCATTTTACATCTTTTTATGTATGCCAGAGTCTTGAAAATTATCCTCAAATGAATCATGATGAACATCATCCAATTAGCAAAATAGTCACAGGAGCAATCAGATGGATGTGACTTAACACACTGTGAATAGCCATGTCATAAATGGCAATAAATAAATGGTCTTTGTAATGTTCTTGTGTTTTTTTAGATTTAATAAAAGTATCTAATTCATCAACGAAAGATGTATACATGATATAATTTGTAGGTTTGTCGGGACAATATGTCCATACATGAGCTGAACTCTCTAAATTTACGCTTATCAATCAAAATACTCCATAGGAAAGAGAGTTGAAGACAGGAAGGTGTAGAAAATGCTTAATGAGATTCCACAGATGGTAGATCTCCACATGAGGTCATTTGAGGGCAAAGATAAGCAGCATTCGTAGTGACAGCTACACAGACAACAAGGATCCTCCTATCTGTTCAACACATTGTCGTAGCCTCACTGAGATGTGCAAAACCACCTGCACAAACCGCTGCACCAGATAGTCTAATCACAGAGGCAACCGTCTCTCTGTTTAAACTCACAAAGGAGGGTCAACACGTGTCACAGCACGGGGAACAGAGTAATAACGGGTGGCCAGTAGAGATAGATCAACATGGGCTTATCTTACTAGAAAACATTGTGTTAACAATTGCACTGGTCCACGAGCCTGATAAATTGCCACGTAAAAACCCACACGTAGCTCTCCTGTAGAGATTAATTACGTTCTATTTTGGTATTTGTGTTTTTCTTGGTGATTACGTTATTCTGACCCACATGTGAACGTGTAAAGCGTGTTTGTTACTCGGTCTCTCCAGATCTGCGCTGTGATAAATGGGCCTGTAAAAGACCTACAGACTACATGGATGAGTCAGCACAGTTGCAGCACCTGAGAGAGGAGGACACTTCTGCCAGTGAAGTCACATACGGAGAGGTGGAGCAGCGCTTAGATCAGCTTCAAGAGCACTTAAACAGGTACAGATCACGAAAGTCGACATAAGAAACCTCAAACAACATTGAAATGTATTTTGTTAAGTCCTCTGTTATTAACAGTATTCTGGAGCCGTAAATCATTACTTGTAATACCTCCCTTTGTATGATTTAATAACAGATGTTTTCTGAGACAAAGGTCTCAAAATGTGTGTGTTACATTTTTGCAATAGTCCTGCTTCAAACAAATTGCTGTCTGTCAAGAGATGAACAGGAAGTATTCTGTATCAGCTAACAGACTCAAGTTGCAACACTACATTGTGAGGTTATACAGCAGCTCGGAGGGAAAAGCAAATACTGTACCCACCCACACAACTAAAAGTAAACTGGCAGCGTGAAGCTTGTTTGGTATTGTACAGAAACCAAGGAGGCCAATTTGGAATATAGCAACTTTGAGAAATAATCACTTATCCATCCATTGTCAATACTCACATACCCTCCGCATGGTCACGGGGTCATTGATGTGGGGTGAGAGGCAGAGTTCACCTAAGCTCAGTCTCCCAAATTTGTATCTATTTTTTTTTTTTTACTTTTGTTGACAGGAGACCTTTTATTCACCCCGTTTGTTTTTGTCCCGCTCTGCCACTGGCTGCAGGATTAGCAGTGCGTCTTGTATTATTGTTCCGTGGCTTTGTCTCGTCTCAAAGGAAATGGCGAGAAAACTGTTGGTGCATCATTTTTGTTGGCGATATAAATAACAGAGAAAACCCCCGTTTCTGCACCTGCAATGAATTTCTATAGAGTACGTGCAGTATGTGCGGCGTGGTGTACGCCCCATTCATCGTAAACAAATGGAAACATTCGGTACAATCAAACAGCACAGTAAACCAGGAACACGACAAACTTGACTCTGCCCTTGTGTATTGATAGGACTCCAGGTAATTATAGATTATTCAGCATTAACCCATTTTCCCTGATGCCCTAAATATAGCACTTGGATGAAATCCAGCCAGAATTAGATTGAGGAAGAGTGTGATCCAGTCATTTCCACAGTAAATGCTGAATTCACACCTCCCACACACAGCTCATTATCACTGCTAGCAGCAGTGGTGGCTTTCATCTACTACACTGACAGAATGTGTTTCCAGACCTTTACCATCCCCTCATTTATGCCCCATCGAGGACCACAAGCTCCATCTAGTGCTCACTGAAGCACTATTTAATGTGTTCCTGGTCATTACATGAATTATCCATTTGTCTTCTCATGTCTGCCATAATCCGTCTATCTCCCTGTCTCTCTCTCATTCTGAATTTTTCATTTTCTGTTCTTCTTGAGGCTGGAGTCACAGCTGATATCAGATATTCAAACCATCCTGCAGCTGCTGCAGAGACAGCCGACCATGGGGCCTCCAGCATACAGCACCGTGACTGCCAGTCCGGACTATCACAGAGCTGCTGTGAAGGTTCAGCCCGTTGCTCTGACGGGAAGCCATTTCCTCAGCCATACTGCAAGTCAGGTGAGTCAGGCTCACAATTCATTCATCGGAGACCGGGTAGACGCTTTTATTTCACACACTGAATTCAGTGGAACTTATATGATGAATCTTACATCATCAATCGCAAGTCATCTATCACACTCACGGCAGGCTTTAAAACCTGACCGCCTCTGGTTTAACCAGTACTGTTGTTGGCCAAGTAAAGCCTCATGAAGCGTCGCATTACCAACCTGTCCAATAGCGATGTTTTGTTAGATACCTGGTGTCAGATTATGTGCGCCCAAGGCACACTTTGCCTTGCAAATCATGAGCGAGTATCAAATTTTGCCAGTGGTGTACCAAGTAAAAACAGACAAGTTTCAAGTGGAGTGAGAAGTCCATGTTCTAAACAGAGTTCGCTGCCCTGACGAGCTCCTTTAATGCCAGGATGCATGAATATATGTACAGATATAGATATATACATTTATTACTTTACAGATACATTGATAGGACAATAACATTTCATATTTCTCTAATTGTGTGTTTTGGCTGAAGTATGGAGCAAGTCACAAGTCAGTGGTGTCAAATCATTTTTGAGATTGTAGTTGAGTCCTCCTCATCAATGATTTCTGGTGTCTGTGCTTCGCTCACCTGTTTCCCATAATTATAACTGGAAGTCTAAGAATGTATTGGTTTGATTTATCATATTTTGATGCCCCATGGGTCAGTTTGATAGTCATCAGCAAATTGACTCCACACATCTGGTAGATCATACAAGCTAAAACAGACCTGAAGAATCAATCCAAGATGTTGGATGAATAATATGGATTTACTTTTACAGTAAATACATTTTACAGCACGTAGGCAAAGAGACATCTGTTGTACCGCTCTCTTACTTAGGGTCCTAATCAGAAACTGGAGGGGGCCCATCAGGAATCCAAAGACTCCCTGTCGAGCTTGGCTCACATGAATGCATCAACAGAAGACAGCCTTACATCAGTGCTCCGACAGAGACATAAAGAGCCACAACAGCAACAATCACAACAACAACAAACAACAGGGAATCATCAGTCTACAATGATGCTTCTTCCGGCTGAAGCATCTTCCTGCTCCTCCCCCTCTTCCTCTCCGTCTCCCTCTGACTCCAACATTAGCACTGCTGGACTCCACAGACCCATTTCAGACCCCCGGTTTCCGAGGCCATAAACCTTCAGCAGTACTCATTTGAGTCTCCTAATATTTTGGTTGTAATGCTGTAATTATTTTAGTAGCTACCTTTTATCAGCATGCTGGCACGGACATCTGTATTGTTGATTTGGAAATGCTTGCTAATAGAGTTAAGATGTTTTTTTATCATTATACATGTGGAATGAGTTCAAACTGTTTTCTGCAGTTGTCAGTGTACTAACACTGGTTACATATCGTAACCCTATAGTTATGTCAACATAGGGTGGAGCCCTGTGGGTTTACATATATTCACAAATCCACTCAGAATTCAGTTCACATGATTGCACTCTGCCAATCAGGAAGAATCTATTCCACCTAAGAGAGGCTGGCCCTATAAAGGAATCATTCCACATTCCTCATCCAGTAACCCAGGTTTATAGCTTGATTGGCAGGTCATGTAGTGACAGGGCTCCACCTAGAACAAGGTTTGCATCACCTACATGTTCTATTTCAAACAGGCTTTGAGCTCTAATGGAACCTGTAGACCGTAGCGCATCATACACGAAGCAATGGTAAAATGTGAGGTCTAAAGCAAAGGCTGAACAGAATGTAGGCATCTTCCAGAAAGATAAAATGTAAGATATTTTTGTGCATCGGCACCGCTGAGTCATGACGGAGGCATCCTTCATTCTGGTAGTGAGGCAGTTATGCGGATGGGCCAATTTAGACAGCTTCAGCATAGCACACACAACAGGTTTCATATCACGGGTTATATTGGGAAATGGGAAATACCCAGAGTAGACACATTTCTCTATGTCCCCCACTAGATAATTACAGAGATAAACTTCTTACAGTTCCTATATTGTGCTGTAGAAGGTATTATTTCCTCCTGAAATTACATAAATGACTCCCTGAATACAGCAAAGTGAGAAGCACGCAGGATGAGGGTCGTCACAAACAAATAAAGTTGTGATGCGTCGTCTGGTCCAGCGTTGCAAAACTTCCATCCTGAAGTGTTTCTAATCTCTCTCTGGCCCAGACCAGGATGGTACGTGGGAGGGATCTGTCAGTAGCGAGTCAGGAGGGCAGGCTCGTTTGTGCAACGCAACATAGATCTATAGGCAAAATAAAATTCTATCCTCATCGCTCCAATACACCAGCGAGGGAAAGGTTCTTACTAGAGAAAGTCCGTTTGGTTTATAGACTATATACTGTACCTCCCCGCCAAATACTCCATATACTGCTTCCCATACTCCGAGGTAATCATTGTCAAAAGGAAAACACGGGTGCTAACACAGGACACCAATTTGGGTCGTCCGAACCCAAAAATCTTCATATTATCTATTCCTCCATGCTTTGTCACAGCTGATCTGCTAAATCAGGTGGGCTTGTCCGGTCAAGTGCTGGGAGGCCCCACTTGGAGATGGTCCACAAAGCATTCTATTAGCCAAACGACAGCTTATCTCAACAGAATATCTGAATAAAATAGTTTCCCTGCAATCTCCACTGCTGTCAAATTACAGTTAAATTTGATCTTGCGCTGTCCTGAATGCAGACCGTCACGCTTGAGCCTGGACAACAGATGGTGAAGCCTTCCCTTATTGTGAACACGATGCAATCACGAGTACACGTTTTACTGGCTAGTCAAAGTGCAGCACTTGCTCAAGGAGTGAGTTTTGTCATAACGGAGAGATTATGTCACAGCCATGGCCATTATTATTCCATCAACTCCTCAAGGTTTCCCTTCCGGTTGCAGCCCGCTAGAATTCAAAGACCGTGCTGCATAAAACTGAAGCTGCAAAGTGACAACACGTGCTGCATAAACATACGTGGGCTTCACCGCATGTAGGTCCGAAGCCTGTATGTGTAAACGACAAACATTTCCTCCAGTATAGGTGTAATAACAGCATTATTATGATCCTTAGCTGTCTGCCTGTCTTCTCTGATTCTCTGAAGTGTGACTCAGGGGTTATGGATTTATTGCACTACAATACCTAGCACAGTATCGAGTATACTGTTGTTTTATTCTTAAATAAAGGTGCATTATTACTGCAGACACTGACATACACCTACACCAGACCACACACAGCATACACGGTTGTCTGGCGCAGACAATAACAAGCATATTGACCTGGTGTATGTTAGGCTAAAGTCAGCGTTAGGTCTGACAAGCAAGTATGACTTTCAACAAGGCAGTGCATGTTGTTTTGTACTGTATCTATACTATATTTAGTGTTTTTTGCACTGCTTTTAAGCACAAAGTAGCATATATATATATATCAGAAATAGAATATATATAAAACGATGTCAATATTTACGACTGTTTTGTTTTAGAATGCACTTTGGGATGGGGTGAAGAGGTTTAGAATACATGGAGATGTAATAGCAGTGTGTAGTAAATAGGCCAAAGAGAGTGTCTTGTGCCTATACAACCAAATCAATACAACCAAAACATGCTAAATCACCACCGTCATGTCGAACTAACCATAAAAATCATACAGTTTCCCCATGTTACATGAATTGGCCGTACACATTCAAGAGAAAATGGTTGGATCTTAAACAGTAGATGAAATTGTGTAATATAACCAGATGTATATAATTTTTTGAGCAAATTCCTTGGCAAACTTTAGGGGCGGGAAAAGAAGCACATTTGTTTGTTCTGACACTGTGGGAGCAATAAACTTATGACACACTTTATTTATGTCTGATGAGGTGTTCTCCTTTTATGTGCGCTGCCATAGAACACTGAAATGGAGGAGCGGGCACAGTGATGAATGTCAGGGATTATACATACCGATTGTTTGTTGCTGTTTTTGTACAGTAGATGGGGGAGGGGGCGGGGGCTGCAGTTGACAGGAGGCTGCAAATATGTAGCTGCTGTCTCCTACGTCAGAAGATCCAATTAAAAGATATATTAAAATACTAATCACATATAAGGCTCTGTCCACTTAGACTGGAATAAACAGATTAGGGGTGCTTACCACCATCATTATCAATATGATGTACATCATTACATGGATGGATGGATGGATGATAGATAGATAGATAGATAGATAGATAGATAGATAGATAGATAGATAGATAGATAGATAGATAGATATGTGTCTATATTATTCTAATTTTCTATCCTCTTGGCCAACCGTGACCGTGGCGCTGCAGTCCTCTGCTGACCCCTAGTGGTCTATTCTATTCAGTGCACTTCTGGAGAAACGAAAGCGAAAGAGTTTCGTTTTCCTTTATACTAAAACAAGTCCTCGTCATCTTGTGGTCGTCCTGAGGATTCGGTGACTTTAAACGAACACCGGCTTCGTGATCTTAGCGTTCATCGTTGCTGTGAGTCGAGATGGCGTCTGATGATGACGATAGAAAGTTGATGCTCATCGACTGCATCAGGCCGAGGCTGAGACAGCTGATAGCTGTCGATCAGGTCCTGGCTCACTGTCATTCTATCGACACGGACACACGGGAGGCGATCAGGCAGAAAGTGAGGTCTGAGAGCAACTCGGCCGCCGCGCAGCAGCTCATTGATGCGGTCATCAAGAAGCCGCACGCCCCTGGCTGGTTCACGCAGTTTGTCGACGCCTTGACAAATGGAGGATGTGGATATGCCGCAGATTACATGCAGGTCAAACTCCCAAATCCCGACGTGGAGGCGGAGAACGACTACTGCGTTCGCCTGATTCAGCTCATGTCGCCCAGTCTTGTTGACATGAAGACTAATGACGTGTGTGAGCGTTGTTTCGCCATGGAAATACTCACCCGAGAGGATGTGGACATTGTAAGTAGGCCTTTGTGTTCATTTGATGTTAATCTGTATCTTAGAAATACGGTTTAGGCAACTGTCAAACGTACAGATCAACTTTGTGAGTTGGATCTCAATACTTGTATTTGCAATCTTTGACCACAAGATGGCAGTCAAACGCACCGTTTCGTTTTTCAGATCGCTGCTCTAAGGTTGATGCGGCGCAGCTTTTAATCTAACCGCAGACAAACAGAAACAATAATTTATTGGTTATTTCCCTTCAGGTTGTGTGAGTTTTACAATTTAGCAGGGACTTTCTTTTTGCAGACTGATGTCACAATAACAATGTTGCAATAAGTGACAGTATTACAGTGTAGCTGAAACAGAGGCACAAAATATAAACAACTTAAACATGACATAAAGCATTCATTTTAAAGAAAGATAGTATAAATCAATTCAAAGAATGTTTCCCAATAGTTTCAGTTAGATATTTGATTTATTTTACTTATATGTCTTTTATGTCTTTGTGTTTTTTCTTCTTTTGCATACATATAATGTTGAAGATTAATACAGAATCGGCAAACAGAGGACTGATTAATGGTGCCCGTGAGCTTCTGAGAAGAATAGTGAGATGTCGTCCAGGATGGTTTTCCAAATTTCTCAACGTCTTGTGGAATACTGAGCATAAACGACTCTACTTGGAACTGACTGGGTCCGAACACTATGAAGTACTAGGTGAGGAATTTCATTGGACAGTATATCTCAGTCTGAGAATAGATGAGTCATTTATTCATTTGTCACTATGGCCTCACAATATCTCTCTCTTATTTGAAAATAAAACTCTTCATCTCTACAATGCTTATGCAGTCTTTTTTTAAAATTTTTTAATTGCTGAGATGTTTTTTCTGCACGGGACACACATGGAGAATATCATCAGGCAGTAGATACAACGAGACAATCGCAGCTCACAAACTACGGAGCTCCAACTCTCATTACTCTAATGAGTAATTAAAGTGTGTTTTGATTATTTCCTGCCAGACTCAGGGGTGAAAGTGCCTTCAAAACTTCTAGATGATCCTACTGGTGATGTTACCATGGAATTGGCAGATGAACCTACACGTGAGTTTGTCATGGAAGTGACAGACGGGCCAGAAGGAGCGCAAAATATGGACATCCCACAACAAAAGGACGCTACTATGGGTGAGTCATGGATCCAACCTCTGCACGACGAGGAGTGAAATAAAGAAAAGACAAAATATTGACAAAGATTCTGCGGTAATGGTACAGTTCAGTCAATTTAGGTGTGAAAATATCAATTTGACATTTATATAGAGGGGCGGGAACCACAAATGAAAGGAAAATACAACTTCAAGGGTCTTAGGAAGGTGCTGGGCCAACGTGAACCACCAGAACAGCTTCAGTGCACCTTGTAGTCGATTGCACGCGGCTGAGGAATCATACACAGAGATGCAACACCACCCATGTAAAAGGCAAGAAACCAGCAGGGTTGAGATCCAGTTGGCTGAGACTGCACAGACCGTAGTACATGATCGACATACAGCACGTTCTATACTCATCAAACCGTCCGTTGACCTCTCGTGACTCAGACATAGGGGAGTTATGTGAGGTTATTTCCTCTATCTGCTGTGTGAATTGTATATTGTATGTGCTTTTGATTTCTTTTTGAATTTCCACTTTTATTTCAGACCTTAACACCGGAACGAGTGCTGAGCCGGGACAACCAGCAAACAGCGTGGATCCCTCACCAACAGGTGGAACAGGTAGGGGCAGCGTCATGGATGAGCATCATTCTATTCAATCTCTACATATTTGGTCTTTCATTTGGTCAAGTAAGCACTCAGAGAGTACAATCTTAGTGCCCTTGGAGTGTCGGAGTGCACTGCGGTCTTCTCTATTAAGTATAAGATAAGTACATATTTTTCTGACATTTCCCTCCTGTTTATACTTAATAGAGACATAGTAAACACAAAAACATCAATAAAATGATCTCGAAATCAGTAATGTAATAAGGAAAAAGAGAGTTCATTTTCTTTGGCGTCCTCAGCATCCTCTTAAGGTTTAAAAATGAGAGCAATGACAGAAATCACAAATAGGAGTTTTGATTTACCATTGCTGAATTAATTTTTCCAAATCAAATCAACGTCCAACGTAACAGAAGGAGCACTCTTGAATCAAATCCAATCCTTTCTCACTTTGTTGTCCTGTCCCTGTAAACTCCAGAAAAAAAACCCCAAAAAAAACCCCAAACTCAAGTCAAAACAAGAGAAATGTCCACCGGCTCTATAGATACTTTACATAACCAGAAGATGTGGTCGGATTCCGTGGTCCAAACGGAATATTTATCCATGACAGTAAAGGATAAGTTTCATGTGTTCACCATGAGGAAGCATGCATAGGTTAAAGAGGACAGAGCTTTAAATCACAAACACATGGGGAGTCTGTGCTGTAACCCAAAGGGACTGTGTGTGTGTATCTGAAACGATTGTGACAAATGCATGGAGTGGAGTTGCGTTAGCTTAATAAACAGCAAATGGAGATATTATATAACTTTAGTATTATGCTTAAAGATTTGGGGATTATATCAAGAGCCCCTCTGTTGTCTGTGTGTAGGAGAATGGCTTTAATGTCTAAAATAGGAGAACGAGGAGTAACGTTTTAATGAATCTTTCATTTACCATGTAAACTGTAAAAAAAGTTTAAAAAAAAAAAGAGGACAAATACAAAATAATAATCAATATTTTCTCGTGTAAATGTGGACATTGCTGCCTGGAGCCATGAGCTTTATTGCAGATTGTGAATGATGCAATCAAAAGTGGAAGAATATTGTAAAATCTCTCTCTTCATTCATTTCTAATTTTCCAAAATCAATGTTTTATGATATTTCCAATGAAATATTCAATTCAATTCAATTTTATTTATATAGCGCCAAATCATAACAAAGGTTATCACATGGCACTTTACAGGTAGAGCAGATCAAGATCATACTCTTGAATATGTAAAGACCCAACATTCCTCCATGATCCAGCACTTGGCGACAGCGGCAAAGAAAAACTCCCCTTTTAAAGGGAAGAAACCTGGAACAGACGGTGACTCCAGGAGGACGGCCATCAGCCTTGACCGGTTGGGTTCAGAGAGAAAGTGGGAGGGAGTGAGGGGGGGAAGACACAGAGAGAGAAACAGAGATGCAGAGCAACTGCAATAATAACAATAACAATGATGAATCTGGATATGAGTCCAACTGAAAGCCGTCTTGAACTCTGTGTGGACCTGACGGGCAACAAAGCACAAACACTCTAAAGAGTCTCTGTGTTCAACGTAGAAAAAAATGAATGTCTCCAATGTCTTCCTTCGCATTTTCTTTCAAAAAACAAGAATTTTCTACAGATCGCCTAAATGCATTGATAAATATATCGTACTTTTTACAGTGCAATCTTTGCACGGCAAATGAAAGAACGAGTCAAGTTGACAAAATGACTTTAGACCAGAGGGAGAAAACAGACGAGGTCATAAAAAGACGCTTGTGAACCACTTAGACCGCAGTATTGGAGAGCGAGGAGTGCACATTCAGAGCGAGCATCCTGTGTTTTGTTTTCTTAACTCGAGGTAACGCTTCGAACAGCCTCATTATTTTGGCTAACTGGACTCTGATTGGCCGAAATGTATAATCTGACCGAAACATAAACCGTCTACCAGCCCATTAAATCAGTTGCATGTGTGTGCTGTTATTTTAAGGCTTGTGGTTCCGGCTATAAACATGGCTGACAGTTGAATTTCCTCCCTTAATAAGAGAAGAGTGTGGGAACCCCTCATTCAGCTGTGCTGTCGTTATCGCGGTATCATCTTCTTATCTCTCCATCTACGCTGACTTGTTACAGAGTAAATTCATGCACAGAACTTCAAAGGGCGCGTTAACCTTTGGCAGTCCAAGTTTGAGTTTGAAAATTAAACTCTGTCCATACTTGGAAACGGTGTGGGGGTTTG
>OMNV01009228.1:11389-58780 GCA_900303265.1 Brotula barbata | reverse complement strand
TATATTAACATTGTAATAATAACAATGTATTATTAATGTATTATTATTATTATTATTATTATTATTATTATTATTATAATAATAATCTAATGTTGGCTTAATGTTGGCTCAGAGACACTTCTTCTTCTTTTGTATATTTTACTGCTGGTTTGAGTTTGAACCCCCTGTCACTGTTGTTGGACGGACGGTGCTATTTTTGTGGATGAAGGCACAAATATTTACACCCTCATGCACACTTACACAACTGAATAACTGAATGCACTCCTACGCACATGCACACGGGCAAATAAGCACGTGTGCATACGGAAATGCAAATTTGGGAAAATGCCCTTTTCTGTTTGCATTTGATTCATTACTGTTGAGAAAACATCTGAAATTATTTGATTTGCAAAAAAAAACAATGGTAGCTCAACAAATGAGTGTGAAAATGTCACGTGATTTTGCTGCATGAAGAGTCCAGATGGTGTTTTTATACTCATAACTCTAAACAATATATTTGTTGAGCAGGCCTGAGAGAGAACACTGTGTGTCATTTTTGTTTTACATCTCTCCTAAACCACACACACACACATCCAGTTTTGATGCAATTGAAAGAAAATTGTCATATCTGTGCTACAGTCATACAATCGAGTAAGGAATTAACATTTTACTGCTGGCCCGCTTTTCCTGTATGCAGTTCGGTGGATTCTTTCATACAGGAAATGATCTGATAGCGTCTGTCAACTCTGAGGTGCTAAATGAAATACCGTGGGATGTTCCGAAACCACAAATCACGACTGATATTGATACTGAGAAACTTTTTGATGTATTCTATCCGGTTCCGTAACTTACCCATAAATTTATATGAGTGCAAGTGGTAGATGCTTTTCAAGTGTGACTTACAAGAGGAACAACCATGAAATGTTTCCATGCAAGGTACAATTCAGCTTCAATCCAGTGGTCAGGGACAGTTTGACATGGAGCAACATTGAACCAGCAACCTTCCGATAATCACCACCTTAGCCATACCGCCACCTCTGTGCAGTTTCAATTTCATAACCTCTAATTATTCCCCCTACTGAGCGCTTTGGGCACTGGCTGCTTCTGACATGAGTCAGTGTGAGTCACGGCTTTGCTGGTTTCGTTGAAGGCTATGTGAAAGGCCATGTGAAAGTAGGCCCCAGTGCGCTCACCTGGCTTTGAGGATGCAGGTCTGCAGGTCACACATGGACTTTTTCAAATGCTCAGTCATAGAAACCTCCAGTCTGCTTATGTCATGGTAGACCTGGCAAAAGGCAAATCCACAAACACACACACGCTACTGTGATTTTGGAATACGGGAGCATCTGTGAATAAATACAAAATAAGCGCTGTCCTCCAGATGTGACCTGTCAACCTTTGTTTTTTCTGCTGAGCTCAGCTGCGTTGACACGGTCGGTCAGAGTGTAGCCCACTTTCTCTGCTTTTTCAATTATCTTCATGGCAAATGTTCAGAACGAATGGGCTGCTGCCATTACAGTGATTTACCACCTTATACCTCCAACATAACTGAGGGCTAGACTGGAGTGGGGGTGGGGGGTGGAGTCGATTGTAGTCTTAAATGAGGGGCTTAAAGCGAGCTGACTTGGCAACAGTAAGCTCCATATCACCTGCCAAGCAGCCCGCCTTCCACTGTAGGATACCTAGAGTTTAATTTAAGTTCAATTTAATTCTGTTTAATTCAGTCAGATTACAGTTTTCCTTGGGGCACGCGGCGTTTAAATTAATGTTATCCACTCCAAATGAACCTTTATTTCAGACTGGAGCGTTTAAGTAGATCCTGCACTTTGCATGCACGCTGTGAAGGATTAGAAATACAACAACACTTATTATTTGTCGATTATTATCAATTTAAAATGCCGAGAGCGCAATACTAATTCAAAACTAAGCAAGTAATTATGGAAATGGTGGCTGACAGGATGGTTGCATCATCTACTGTACAATGTTGATCATTTACAGGAATCATCTTCAGCTCGGGGCCCTAGACAACTGCCTGTCTCGCCTGTCCTTACACTACATCCACTGAACAATAAGAATAAAAGGTTGCTTAAATCCAACTCGTCCACTTTGCAAAAGCTGATGAACATTTATTAAACAGTATTATTAAATGATATTTTCTCTTATTTGCCTAATAAAGGTGACTCACCTTTATTTAAGCTCAACCTCTATTAAATAAGAAAGACTCCAAAAGTGCAAAACTTTTACTTTTCAAAACTTGTACATTTCACTTGGAGTTTGTGATGTCAAGTTTTAAGGATTCTTGTTCTATTTTATTGTAGGTGATAATACAGTGTCTCTCACCTTGAGTTCCGACTCTTTGTGCTGCACATCCAGAGCTGACCTGAGCTGTGTCATCTCCTGCTGCAGTCTGATCATCCGCTTCTCCCCTGAGCTCACATCAACGCTCAGCTTGGCAATACTGGCATCACACCTGAGGTGGGGAAGCAGATGGAAGAGCGTAGCTGGATGAGAGGGCGAATTGAAAGAGGTATTACCGAGGGGAGATGAACAAAAGCTGGAGGGAATGTTTGGAAGAAAGACAAAGAGGCAGTTAGAAAGAGAGAGTGAGAGAGAGAGAGAATGAGACTGCCCTCATCAGTGCATATCAAGGTATGTCCTTTGGATCCTGCATAAACAAATGTGTACTCTCCACGGTGACATAACGGCACAGACAGTCAAACTGACGAATCTCCAAATAGGAATATGAACAGTCACAACATATTTCTAGGAACAGCGATGTGCGTGATTGAGTGCCGCACTCTTCTATATTTTTAGCTCTCTCCTTAATTTATCATCACAATCACCAAGCCTGCCATGAAACAGCTTCGCCAGTCTCTCATTAGTCTCAAAAGAAATGAACCATATTTGTCATGAAGTCAATATCTCTTTCTCTCTCTCTCTCTTTCTCTCTCTCTCTCTCTCTCTCTCTGTCTATCCCTTTCACTCGCTCACTCAACAATGTAACACAACAGAACTCCTTTAATAAGCAGAAGCTCCATCTAATTGCTGAGCGGTCCGTATTGGAACAATTTGGTCATTTCCCCAGAGATCAGCACAGCAGATACTTAAAAGTGTTTAGTGAACAGCGCCGTTTATCAAAAAGTGCTGGCCTACTTGTTTATTCATGACTATCACACAGAGGTCATTACAATACGCTTGTTCCACATCAGCCCTCCGAGCATTATAAATCACCTCTGTGTTGAGTTATAGCCCATATCCCTCCTCACCGCTGACCTTCTTCACTCAAAGCCGTACAGACAGGGTCAGACCGCTGTGAATATTCCTCCCAGGGCTTGTTTGTAATTTTTGTGTACACACTTATAATTTCTGTGTCTGATGAGATGTAAGATTGGCTCGGATGTCTTGAACATTGATTGCCTGGGAAACTTTGAACAGAATTTCATCTCAGAAGTGGGGGATGTAGCCAAAACGTACAAATAATGCGAGTAAGGGCAAATAAAAAATGAATTAGTGTGTATCTGTGAGTGCCAGAGATGGAGGTACAATGGATTGGCAGTTGTGAGAGTGTGAAGATTACCCAACAGGATAAAACACCACTTTTGGTATCATTTTCCAGACCTGATTTGATGGAACCCTGCAGTTTGTACCTGGACGCCGTTTCTCTCAGCTCTCCAATCACGGCCATGTTTTTCTGATCTGAGCTTTGCACAGCAAGTGAAAGTCCAGATGTGACAGAGTCTCTGTATGCAGTTTGTCTCATCAGTGCCTGTTCAGAATAAAACACAGGTGACAAATGAATGTCACTTCAACAGTTTAACTTTATAAAGCAGTAGTGCATTGCTATTGGACTGGATTGCATTAAATTCCCAAGTTTGTTTGAAAGTTGATTACAGGGTAGATTATGAATATGTATGTTTGTATCTGGTAGAAAAGAACCAGGAGTTAGATAACTTAGAGTTATAACTTAAGTTTTGTTGGCATGATGGTTAGTAGCTTGTAGGTGTGGAGGAGGGGAGGATGGATAATAACGGTACAGGACAGGCCCATTCATGTGTGCAAACAATATCTCTTAACGCAGCTTTCAGATTGCACTGATGGATACTGAAAGCAGGTTGGGATTTCATTAACTACTTTATCGCAGTATTTGCTTCACGGCTTATTAATTCTGCGCACAGTTGCAGAATTTATAGTCTATTAAGCGATCATAAAGTACTGGATGTTGGGTAGTGACAGCCTATTATTACTGAATGCTGTAAATAGCATCTATAAGGCCTCGGTGTTTAAATCAAGCTTTCTCTTCTACAAAATAACAATGATAGATCATGACCACAGGGCTTAAACTGCATAATGAACAACTTATCCACATCTGTCCACTGGCACACCTGTATGTCCACGCTGAGCTGTGTGACGATGCGTGTGATGGTGACGATGTGGTTCTCCAGCAGCCTGCGTGACAGGGCCTCGGCCTGGACCGAGCCCTGGGTGGACTGCAGGCCGGCTGCCACCTCCTCTTTGATCTTGAAGGCCTGTTCCAGCAGCACAGCCAAGGTTCTCTCCTGACCGCTCAGGCGACCCTCCAGCGCTCCAGGCCTTAGTCGAGAAGTGAACACCAAGGAAACAGCTCTTTACAGATGAATTGGTTCATTCAAAGAGGTGGAATACACACAGGAACAAAATCACAGTAACAGAAATGTAGGAATGAATTTAAAGGGAAAATGCTATCATTCTAATTATAATATAAAAGTCAGTGCTGTGTGGATTGAACTTCTTTGTTGCTGTTGGAAATTAATGATTCCCTTGATCAGACAGCTTTGTTAGAAAAGTAGTCAGTGTTTCCCAGCCTCGTTTATTTCACACCAGCATGGAGAAAAGGAGTACCTAATGGAGATAAAGATAGATTTGCATTCAATTAATGAGATGCATAAAGTACCTCTGGTGGTTCTGATTGGGCTGTAGCCGAGACATGCTTCTTAACTGTCTGAAAAGGAAAAAGTTTGCCTCGGTGAGACTTATTTGTTTGTAAAAGTGAAATAATCAAAAACATAAATCTCTTCAAAGTTTCTTTTTCTGCTTTCTCTCCAGAGTACTTACAGGTCTGTTTCCCTTCCGCGAGGCTCTTCAGCTTGTTTGTTTCTGTTTGTCACTTGGTTGCTGTGGTTAGCGTATGCCAGGTGTGCCTCTGAGTGTGAAATAGTCAAATGTGTTATGTGAGATGATTGCGTAGCACCACGTTACTTCCTCTGTCACTTTAAGAGATAAGCCTTTCAACCGACTCTAGAAGCACTGGGTCGTAAACTGGATGTTTAATAGAAGTCTTACAAGACTGCTGGGACTTAATGTTTACTATATTCACTTCACTGGGTTTGGTAAGAGTGGATTTGGTTTTCACTTTGTCCTTGGATCAGAATAAACCGTTAGATATGTTCTTCCTACCAACAGGGTTGTATTTGTGCTATAAATTGGACCAGATTGCACAGACGGCCCATTTTAATGAAGCTACCTAATGCCTACAGAAAATGCAGACTATTCCCCATCCTTTTAACAGTTTATATTAATGAAGTGTCTGTTACATTTGTCTGTGAAGTACATCATTCACACCTCCACTGGGCTGATTCCTATCTGAAATATTAAAGTTGAAGAGCTTTTGATGCAGCTGAATGTAATAAAAACTAAGCTAAATGCGGCTTAAAGAGCGCGCCTGAGCTCAAGTATATATATATATTTTTTAATTTAAATGCAAATGAGTATGATTAAGAATGTACACAGGGTCGAGGGGCAGGAGTTTATCACAGTGCTCACACGCTCGGGGAGACTCATTCACACTCAAACTCTTCGGAAATTCACACACACGCAGGATAAACACGCAAAATTTACATAGAAAGGTTTCATAATCTGGGTTGCTTCCTGTGGCGGGACAAAGCAAACGAGTGATCCTCCATGTTTGCCGCACGATGACAGTAACTTCACCTTTGATTGACAAATGAAATATACAACAACTCGAACTGAGCATGAATGGAGATTTATAAAATATGAATAAGGAAGTAGCCAAACGTGGTTTCATTTTCAGTCTAAATCAGGTTGATCATCTGGCTCTGCTCTACCACTGCACACAATGGCTTTTTCAGGCTTTATACTAGATGATGTCATCAGTGCCCACATTCTCATCTCATCTATTCCACTGCACAATGTTCAACACGTTAAAACTGTACAGTCACACAATACAGGATTTTCACCGTCTGCCATACTACGTGAATTATGATTGGATGAGATGTTTCTTTATCAGTACATTCCTTTATTTATATATTACATTTAATTACATATCTAAATATCGAACTATTTCATGAAAATCACTTGAGGCTCCGACTCCACATTTGTACCAAAGACTACATGAGTTGTCACATTTTCTAACTGAATGTGATTCTGGACTGTTATTTCTGTAAATTGTTATACAAGCTCTTCCATGAGCTGATTGGTCAGACGCCGTCGCCTGCTTTCTTCCTCTCCATCAGTATTGATCTTTTCAGTCCATTCCACCGCATTTCTTCTCTTACTGGAGCACCACTGGGTTTATTGGCTCCATCTCAAAGAGGTGTGTCGGAATTATTTATTTATTTTTTCACGAAAACCTGACAGAGTTGAAAAAACCTCATGGAAGAGAGATGCGTCACGCAGTTTCTCTAGTGTAGCTGCCAAGATTGATATACAGCCCGGCAGACCATTGAAGGCAGATTCTTATACTGGTCTCATAGGCCCTAAGCCCCCCCGACAACCCACGTGAGGTCAACCATGGATTCATCAATAAACTTACACGTGGCCAAGGTCAAATCATAGAGTCGTACATGACCAGTATAAATAAACATAATATCTCAGCCTTTGGATACTCGGTCCATCAGGTTGGAGTACAATTGCACTCTTCGGCCATATTTGTGTAGTAATGATGTCGGTTTGCTGCTGTTTTGTGTATAGGGGGCACGCTGGATGGCACACAGCGGTGTTGTAACTCCGGCCAGAGAGGAAGATGTAATGAGTTATTACACACAGATTGGCAGTATGCGGCATTTAATTTCCAAATAGAGAAGAAGTTGCTGTCTGCTGCTGGCTGCTTGGAGCCCACAAACCCTACAGTGCCAATCAGAGAAACGCCACTACTTCACGGGGATAACAAATCAAGACAAATGGTTTAAAAATCAAACCCTTTAACTGAACACGGGTGACAGAAACTGATCATCGAGTCTTTAACAGGGTCAGGAATGGTGCATTTCACAAAGCCAACCATTTGGCACAGTAAAGCGCTCCTATCCTAACGATCACACACGCACTGTGGAAGTCCACATGGATTAAATAAGATGATGCACACTTGCATGATAAACATTTCCAGGAGGCATTCTAGGGCTGCATTATGCAATCAGCATATTATTCATTCTTGGCCAGAGGGAGGCGCGTTGCACCCCCCTGTCTCCTTCATTTGGATGTAATTATTAGTGGTTAACTTTGTAAACCCCCCCTGGGTGGACGCAGAGGAGATGCAGAGCCCTCTGACAGACAGACAGCGACGGTCGAATCCCGCGGAGGGCTTCTTCTTCCAGGAAACTTATGAGTCGACGCTCAGCTCCAACTTCACCACTGCAGGCAGAGATGGATTTACCTGCGTAGAAAAACCCGCAGGGTTCATTCAGTCGGATGAGAGACTGACACCCTCTTCAACATCGTCATCCTCATCATCATCACCACCTCCACCGCCACTACACTGAGCGTGTCTACAGCGATCGTCAGTGGCAGCGCTGCATGCCGAGCTGCAGCAGCCCAACTGTGACATCCGTTCACTATAGGCTCTGTGCTCAGATTGGCCGGCTGCTGCTCAGGCACCATGGAGGAAAAATCACCCAAGGAGGAGAGCAGCGACGGCGGACAACAGTCTCTGTCCTACCAGCGGAGGATGTGGAAGAATTTCCAAGAGAAAACCAAGCCGTGGCTGAGTCCCAAACTGGGGTCGGAGCGTCGCGGTACCGGTGGCGCAGAGGGCAGCAAGAAGGAGTCTGGTTTGTGGATGTTCAAGAGGAAAAAGAAACAGTTGGACCGAGTGTTTTCTTCCTCCCAGCCGAACCTGTTCAGCTCCACTTCAGCTCCGTTTCAGGGGGGTAAGAAGACCCTGGGAGGCGACTCGGTCTCCGGGGCAAGCAGCAGCGGAGGAGAGACCCTTCCTCACCCCCTCGGCGCGGCTTCCGGGGCCACCGGGAGCAAGCCGGAGCTGACGGGGCACGGCAGCCCGAAGCTCACCACCGCCCAGCTGATCAAGTCCCAGCAGAAGAGCTCCTCTCTCGGCTCGGCGTGCTTCGAGAAACTCGTGGTGGAGGCGGCCGCCGTGTTGGGAGACGAGGAGCAGCTGCGTAAAAACGCGAGTGATTCTGTGAGTAGATAAGCACCGAGCGGAAGAATTGGCTGTTATCACACCCCCCCAAAAAAAAGGCCATGACGAGATTTAAACACCACAATCAGGCACAATTTGCCTTAAAAATGGAATCATTCGATGGTGTGTGCTGATGCATGTTGCTCGGCGTCATGTGATGCCCTTATTGATTTGTCTCCGTACTACTGCCTCCTTCACTCATTCATCCATCCTCCTCGGCCCAAAGGACTCTAACCCATACCAGTGCTGGCCAGGATGATCAGTGCCTTAAAAGCTTGCATTACAAGCTGTCCACACGAGGTCACGCCATTTTAGTCATCATATCTCCTATTTTCAGTGAATGTCTGCTCGACCTACAGGCTCATTTGTCCTGCTGACATAACTTTCTCCCATTACAAACAGTGTCCAGTCAGTCTGTCTGAGTCTGAGTGTCCTTGCGGTAGACAGAGATTCCAGCAGGCTAATCAGGCTCAGGAGTACATTATGGCGCCGTTTTCTGTCAGATGTGGTTCTGAAGGCAAATGGATTTATGGCACGTCACCGTCACAGTGAGATGCTGAGTCAGTTGAATCGGTATGAAAGGTGCTCTGTAGTGAGGATGATGCAGGTTACATTCTCATAAGAAGTCGGGTCTGAGAAAATTTCTGTTTACATATTTAACTTGGGTTGAAATCCTGACCGTGAGCCGAGCTGTGAATATATTCTGATTTCTGGCCTCGGTGACTGCACAGCTTTCCATCTTTCCATTCAGCCTCTTTTTTTTTTTCAAGTGTTCCATTCCAGAGCTGTGCTGATTGTCATCCAGATCTCTGTCCAAATGCGATTTGGCACAGGGGGGCTTGTAAGTGCACTCCTCCTAACTGGAGTTGGGGCCAAGGACCACTTATGGATTTAATCTCCAGCAGAAGTGTGGCGTACTCAGCGAAAGAGGGAAAAGATGGCAAGTATGAGTGACTTCAGTGAACGCGAAACCCGCGGCCTCATTGTGGCGTTTTTTTCAGTTTGGTTAACACAAAGGATTCTCACTTTGACAAATTAAGCTCTGTCGAGTATTTGGTAATCATACTACTACTTTTTTTTGTCTAAGAAGTTCTTTGCACATTCCTCTACTCCGAGGCTCCCCAAATCTGGCACATGGTTCGATTCCAGCCACGCATCTGTCCACAGCTGCACATCTCCCATGGAGCAACTAAGGAATGAAATGGGAGGAGATGGGGTGAGGTCACATGTGGAGTACTAATCCACAAGGAAAACACCCTTTTCTGTGTTTTGGTCCTGTTAATTGAATGTGTGTATGTTATACTCATGCAGTACATACAGTGGGTGCTGCACTAAATCACACACTTTTTTACATTTACAGGCATCAGCCAAAGCAGCTTGGCGGCGGGGGAGGGGAGGGCGGTTCTTTATTTTTCATTACTAAAGTAACTGAAGCAGTCAGCTCCTTGCCAAACTTTCCTAAATGAAATAATGATAATAGTAGGCACATATGCAAAAAGCCATTTCCAATTTGATTCTAAAGGGATTAATGCCAAGTTGTGAGAGTCATTTCGTTATTGAATTTTGTTATTGAATTGGCTGAGGAAAAATAGGCACAGACAACTTAAGTTGCGAAACAGGCAGAGTAGTTTGTGTGTGTGCGTGTGTTTTTCTGTGTCGGGGTGTTACATAACGCTCAAGACATGAAAATAGAACATTGTTAGTCGAACAGATTTTATAGCTCTTCGTCACTCCGGCTCTTTTGATGAAAGGGATACATTTCATCTGCGCTAAACAGGCAGCGGTAAATTTTCATCCCTATAATTTCTACTGGCACCCTGAGACCCATAACTCTGCTTCCACTGCTCACTCCTGCCCTCCATTTGTGCTCAGCTCATATTGAGTACTTTAAAATATTTAATACATATGAAGCAGGGAAGTAGGTTTTTGTGTCACGGTCTATACAATCATGGCCTAATACTAAAAATATGTCTACTGGTGTGAAAGAAGCTTCGCTGATGCTGATCGTACCATTGGTCATTTTGGAGAGGGAGACATGTTTTGGATGAACACAAGATGCTCCAACATTCTCATCTTTATTCTGCGGTGCAGCTAAAATATCATCCATACACTCCGTGGATAGGATCAGGCTGTGGGTGTCACTGCTCCTGCCAGGGTGTAGGGGACACAATCAGTAGAGTTCAGATAACAGGAAAGAAAACAACATCATAAATAAGTGATAAGGTATAATAGGAAGGTTGTAGAGATCCTATTTCTTCTGGTGTTTATCACCTTTCTTCTTCTTTAGTCTTAAAACTGCAGGTCGTCTTTCCCTCAGAGCGTATGGGGTTAAGTATGTTTATAAAAAGGCCTTTTGACATCCCCTTGCTCGCCTCTTGAAAGGGGATGTGAAATCAGTATTTATGCTTAGATCATTGAAACTTTCCACTTCTGCCCTGAACGGTGACGAGCTGGGCAGAATCAAAATATATGAATGAAGATCCTCCAATAGTATGTAATATAATATAATCAATCTAGAACAAACAGTTAGTGAGAGCAGACTGAGATCTTCAGATATTTCTATTTTACACCCCTAATATCACTGATTGAGTTTTTGACATTAGTGTTCAGAGATAGACTGATGCATCGGCGGTGTAGATCAACTAGGATGATGTCAAGCAACTTTCTCAAATCAGCATCAACCAATGACCCACTGGAGTTGGATCTTGGATCAGGTTGGTTTTTCTGGTGGTTCCAGTTGGCTTTGGTCACCTCTGGACTAGATTGCTTGGATCACCAATGGAGTTGGATCTTGGGCACCTCTTGAGGTCCAGTAACTTCTTTTCATCGTGGCTACCTGGCTATTGCACCAAACCCCAAAACTCCATCGGCTTCGTACCGGCCACTCTGCCTTCTATAATATGAATAAATATAAAATAATCCTCAAAATCAAATGAATGTTTCATTTTATAGTAAGCTGGAAAGAAAGATGATTCACAGGTTTTTAAGAGGTGTTCGGCGGTAGTTGCTGATATGGTGAGAAGTAGGCTTTTATGCTTTTAAACTCACTGAGTTTTCCTGGCACAAGCATTTTATACAAGTCCTCTTCACAATAAAGTGTCAACAAGACAAACTTTTATTGAGTGTCCCTGTTCCCATTTAGGGTTCTCATTTTCTCATTTTGAAATTTTTATTTTGCTGCTGCACAAAGAACAAACATCCAAGAGGAAGTGAACATTTATTGACATGAAATATGAAGAACTCACCGTCAGTCATTGTAGATTATTTCCTATAGTAAACCGAGGCAGAAACGATAAAAAACACATACAACAAAGGAGAAAGACAAAGAGCGAAGGAAAGGTCAAACCACATCACACCTGTATATTATATGGTGCAATTCAGTTCAAACAGAAGGAAGAGGAAAAGCTGAAATCACACGGCTAATTAGACACGTGGAGCTCCACCTGTGCCAATTAGTCAGACTCAGCCTGATGAAGGCACACTCTGCAGACACACGCCAGAGTAGCTTTTAACTTTTTATATCACGTGGAAGACTGCCATGGATATTTTATTGTCTTCCATACATGCAGGAGCACTTACTTTTGGAACAATTTAGTACAAAGAAAAATGAGGCACATACATTATATGAAGGTTTAGGACCTGTGAATGTGCCAGGAGCACCAAGGACAGCAGGGCTCTGAAGATCCCCCAGACCACGGACAGCTGGAGGGAAGATGTGCACTGATGGCAGGTGTGTTGGCAGAGACGGGTGAAGGGATGTGTGTTCCTGTTTGAACTTGCGCATGCACAAGGTTTTCATTGATCTCAGATAGTGAGGATGCACAAGTCACACAGGCATCTAAACCCCTGCACGTAGTTTCCTGATTGACCCAGCTGGCCCAGTTTCAGCCGGTTCTCTAATGGCGGGTTGCTTCAGTGCTCCTTGTTAATGCAGCGGCTGTGATTTGTTTTCCTTATTTATGCTTGTTAGGAGAGCCGGTCGCCTGTTTTTGCAGGTTTCAACGTTAAATTAGAATGGCTTACTGTCGCGCAGACCTTTTGGTGGGAACACAAAATGCCAGACACTGGATGGATGCTGAGATCACCAGGCTGCCTGGGCGGCATGAAAGGGTGGGAAAACATATTCTCATCGCTCAAAGTATGACTGACACCATTAGAGGGAGTTGAAGGTTTACACTCTCACTTTGTGATTGAGCGCCTTGCCCTGCATGGTGTTTGCACCTCCCACGCTATGTGTTTCTCTGCAGTGAGAATCTGAGGAAGATTTTGAGTGTGTGTGGTGCCCATCAACCTAGAAGATGGAGTTTAAGGTCTTTCATCCTGGTGCTCGAGTTTCCCTCTGCAGTCCAAAGACATGCTGGCTAGATGAGCTGGAAACATGAAAAATTGATCATGAATGTGAATGTGAGTGTGACTGAGTTACAGTGTTACAGTGTGTGTTAGTCTTGTAGACCGACAACCAGTCTCAGATGGATGATAAATGGATGGATGGATCATCAAATGTAGCTTAACTTGGATCTGTTGAGCTCCACACCTTCACTCAATATGTAGAAATTGAGCAGCCACCCACTTGAGCACGACGTATACCTTGTCATTACAATTCGGTATGCATCAAGGACAGTCCTTGATGCATACTGACAGTCCAGTTTGTTAAAAAAAGGTTTCGGCCTTCTCTCCTTTCCTAAATGTTTTTGGTGTCCTTGAGGTATAACCTTACCTACATGGCCTCAACGTGCTATTCAAATCTGAAGTCTCCTCATGTCTGATTCCTGTCTTAGCATCCGTAATGACACTCTTCCCTTCTAAGAGAAACTGGAGCTTTCCGAAGACAAAACCAAAATATATCCCTGCCAGGCAGAAAATCAGTGGCTGTGCTGCAAGATGGGAACCCTGCACTGTGACACAATACTACACTCTGCCACTGTTCTATGTGGTCTCGCACTGTCAACCGCACAGGGGCACAAGAATAAGTGTGTGTGTGCGTGTGTGTGTATATTTGGTCAGAAGCAATAGCTGACTTGAGGCACGATGATCAGTCAGTTTAATGAGGGAGAAGGTAAAGATAAGATTTAAGATGTGGCCGGGGAATTACCTGTCTAACTCTTAATGCTGTCCTCCCAAACTACTTAATCATCGCCGGCTGAAATCGAAGCGAACGCAGGAAGATGTGTGTACGTGTAGAAAGAGTCATCCAATCACTATATTTCATCGAATGCTCGGAGACAACAGAGCTGTGTTTGTATAATTTGAATGACTGGAATCTGTTTATTTAAGAACCCAAGCAAAGTTTCTGTCTTCTATCTCCAACAGTGACACTCCGGAAATTTAACTCAATTCAACTCCTGTAAGTGGGTTTGAGGCAAGAGATGAAAGCGAGGGCAGACTCAGGCACACACACACACACACAGACTATAATAATATGGCACAAGTGGGTTGTGGTCATATCTCCGGGGACCAAACAACACATTGTGACCAAAGGATGTGCGCTCACCGTTCCGCATGCTAATCAAACATTTGCAACTAAATGCAGACCCTACATCCTCCGTGGTGAGTGGATATTGAATATTTGCAAATTAGATTTCCCTGGAGCACGAATGAATACGTTAGGATACTCGGCAAGACGGGAAGATAAATACGTGGACCTGGATGTACGTTGGATGTATTGTTTCTCAATAAGTGGATGTGTGGGCCTCTTTTATTTTCCTAATAGGTTGTTGTGGCTGTCTGTGTGTCCATGCTGAAAGCGTTGCACCTCATTATAAGGAACCATGTTGTAAAAATGCACGTGTCCACTTGTGCTCAAATGGCCTCTCAGGAATTTTCAACGTGTTCCATCTATTTGTAATGAATTCATTTAACTATTCTGACCCTGATGGCTCATTTGGATTTTACATTCGTCCGATTAGTTTGAGTTCATCATGCTCAATGAAATGTCCTGGCTGTGGTTTGGGGGTCTGTACACTTGTGGTGAAATGATTTATGTCAGGTGACGCTAAATGTAACCGTTGGCCAAACACAGCCTGTCTGTTTTGTCTAGACGGCTTGCTTTTTGTTCTGCCCGTGTTATTTTAACATAATGGTGCCGTTGGCATCTTTAGTTCGTCCAGTTTCCATTCCCCTGCGATGAGTGTATGAAAGGTTGTTAAGCACTAAGTAGAACAATAGAAAACAGGAGGTAATACAGATGTAACAGGTTAAAACACCAAGTGACTAATTAAAGGGATATGACACATGCCTGCCTTCAGAGAGAGAGAGAGCAAGAGAGAGAGAGAGAGAGAGCTAATTAATGTGAAGTGAACCCTCACTTACTGTTTACTATCCATCCATTATCTTCAGTGTTTATCCTTGTCAGGTCCATGGTGGGGGTGGAGCCCATATCCCAGTGATCGTTAGGAAAAAGGCATGGTACACCAGGGCTGACACACAGAAAGACAACCTGTAAGAAACCCACACACACACACACACACGCCAGTTGACGTCTCTTCAGTGTGTCTGTCTGCTACTAATTGAATTTGGTAGATTCCGACCTGGGCTGTTATGGGAATGATCTGCAGCCAGGATTTACTGTCATTGTTCACTTAATTGTGAGTAGAAATATAAATGCTCTCTCAGTGGCATGAAACGACGGACACCAAATTCAAGAAGATTAATTTCTTAAGTTTATCCCTGTCAGATTTTGTGAAATATCCATAAATTCACCTTTGAGTGAATTAAGTGAGGTCGAGTCCAGAATTCATTTCAATTTGCTGGAGTGAAACGAATGAGATCTAACCTAGCATTTGGCTGACAGGATGAAAATGACCTGTATAATTATTTATTGGACATCCAGTCACAAACAAGTTGCCGCTTTTACTGATTTATAGAATTTAGCGTTTGGCACACTCAGCACCAATGTGTCTTTTATATCAATAACCACCAATTTATCTCCAAATTCTTATTGACATGCAGGTCAAACGAATGAGATAGAACAATTTTGCAAATCAAATTTTTCTCATAACGGTGCTGGAGCTTCAGGTTACATTAAGTGGAGCAGCTGTCAGATTGCCAGCGTACCCTCAGGCTCTCCCCACATGGAAGAGACAGACAGAGAGATGGACAAATAATAAACAAATAAAATGTAGAACTACAGTATGGGACTTTTTAAACACAATTTCTCACAGCATTTGCTGATTTTATTATTACATCCTGATCCATAAATTGTGTGCTCTGTGGATGATATCATGTTTCTGTAGCTCCTCCCACGTGAAATAGGTCACTAACATTGTTTTTTTGGCTTATTTTCACATAATCCGTTGGCCTTTGAATGCCCTTTGAATACACACATTTAGCCTCTAAAAGCTTCTCTAGAGGACATAAGTTTATGTACATGTTCACATTTGCATCAAAAGCTTTTTCTTTGACCTTTCACCCTATCTGTTGTGGAGACATACTGCTTGTATATCAACATGTACACATACTGCCCCAAGAAAACGGATTTAATGTCATTATAAGATAACAGTTCCATGTGGGAACTCAAAAGCTACTTTTAGCTTTTATTATAGTGCTAGTTAGTTTAGATAGAAATAAGATGAAAATCATGATTCATTAAAGGTCTGTTGATATAATGTAGTATCAGAGCAGCTTTTAATGTTAAAAGCTGGCGGCGCCCACTCAAGCCTTTTCCTCTCAGGCTGTGTGACATTTATAGTCACCTGTTGACAATATTGGGAGTCTGGTGAGTTCTAATACGACAGAAGTGTATGCTACTCCATTGCCTCCTCGTAAAGACTGATTGATTTTATATTATTAGGAGGATTTGTCAGACAGTGGAACAGTAGCTGTCAGTACTGTACTAGTAGTAAAATAGTTACTTGCTAAAATAATACATCACCTCTAAGCTTAGGTTATTGTAGGTTAAGGCGACCACATGATTTTCACAGCAGTGGGTTGTTGTCATGAGCTGCACAAAATCAGCTGGGAGGAAAACTGCATCATTTTGAGCTGCTGTGGCTGCTGTGGCTGCATTTGGCTCTTGGAAGGATGTTAGTGCCACCTGCTGGCACAAAGCTGGTGTTGTGTTCTGTGAGAAGGGTCAGGAGACTTGACTTGACACTTAACCTTTCACTGAAGTTCATGCACATGGTACGATGTAGTCTGTGAAATAAAAAGTCACTTACCCTGTATAATTAATGTTACTAGACATCAGTCATGCCTGTGCAAAGTTAGTAATACTGTTTAAGTTAAAAAAGCGTGGTCATGCATTTGTTTTTGTATTGAATGGAATTCATCATTTCTTCTGCTGTTTGCAACAACAGTTGGAAATGAGCTTTGTTACACTTATTCATGATTGTACAGGGTAGCTGATGTTACTTTTGATGAAAAAAGTACTTTTACACTATGCCAGCTAGTCTTGTAATCCTTATTTCCATTGAAATATGATTTGTTTTTCATAACTTTTAGCAGCAAGATGAATGTGGTGAGAGTCGCATTGAAAGGAAACCACTGCAGATTTATTTGATTTTAAATCATGCATGTTATTTTCTCAGATTGTCTCTCGGTATGGGGAAGCTAACTTTGCTTTTTTTTATTCATTTGTCAGAGGTGTTTGTTAGTTATTGTTGAGGAAGATGACGGATGAATGGGTGTTTGCGTGCATCGTGCGTCTGTGGCTGCAGACAGAGGATCTCAAATCTGACTGATTATAACGTTTATTATTTTATTTTATTTATTTTAGTATCTTTTTAGTATCTAGTACTCCATAATAATGTCATACAAGTACAAGAATAGTGAAATTACTTCAGTGTCCCTCCCTGAAAAAAAGATAGTTTTCCTGACTATCACACCAAGGGATTTATCTCTTTTCATTGTGCCTTATTGGCCAGTTGCACTATTTTTAAGTGAGATTTTGGATAATTAGCTTGACGTTCCTGATTTATTTCAGAATATTCTCTGGATTTCTTTTCCTGTCCTGATGATTAATGAAGCCCGATCACTTCCAGTGCTATCACGGAGGCCTGCCAGGCTTTCTGCTGTGCTGAGGGCTCTGCTTCCAACAGGTGGCTGCTATAATAAGTCCTGCTTATGACCGTAAAACATACACACTATAAAAAGACTTGCCACATCACCTCATATCACCTCAAACAACATAATTTAATTAATTTTTTGAGTCCTGTCATTTTCCCATAGCTCAGTTTACAAAGTTTCCCCCTTTCTCTGCCACATTTATCATTTCTCTTTCTGTCTCGCTTCTTCATATCTCTCTTTTCCCTCCATCTCAAGGACAAATATGCTGGAGAATAACAGCTGACTTGTAAAATTCCATTACAAGTGTGAGGAAGGTGATATTCCCGTCACTGGATGTCAGTGTCGGTCACGCTGATTCTTTTCTCAATTCCTTCTTCAGAAATGAGTGTGTGCTCCTTCTTTGGTGCCCTCTGAGACTCTGACCCTTGGAAAAAAAAATCCCTTTCCCATTAGTGTGCACATTTGCTGTTGACCCACCAACACACTCACCAGGAGAGTGGATATGACAGCGTGACACTATGGGACACACACACACACACACACATAGCGCTCCTGTCGTGTCCTTGCCTGTTTTCTGACTTTGCTGTCAGCTGTCCAGGGACGTGGGACTGTTTACATTTGTCTTTCGTCTCAGAGCTCCATGGATTCGGCGGTGAGTCTGTGCTCTGTGAAATACTGTGTATATGTAGGACATGCAGCACAATGTTAGTTATTTTTGTGTGTTTTACATAACATATGCAGCAGAATCGATGTTTAGTGAGCGTAGTGAGTTTAGGTCCACACTGGAAAAAGACTGACAAAGGATGCTTATGCTGGTTGTGTTATTGTCTTTGTGTGAAAATAAGTGGAACGACTTTGATAAGTGGCGTCTAATGGGATACTAAAGTTGCTCTGTGTCTGCCGGAGGTTTAAATGACACTGTGCTGTTTACATATTAGACACATGTCTCGGTTTGTGCCTCTATTTTTCAAACGCTGGGTGCAGCTTTAATAATCTCTAAGTGCACGGACTCGCCTCAGTGTTCCGTGTTGCACTTGTTGCGGTGAGATCAGAGTCAGATCAGCTAAAAGGAACATCAAACCATCATCCATTCACCCGTGCTTACATATAAAGCTCAGCTCGGATCCACCAACTCAACCTAAGGGTTCCCATGGAGATCACAGGCCTGATGGAGTATATAATCCCTTCCTTTTACTCTGGGTCAGCCCCGTGGTCTCCTTTTCTGCTAGCTCCTTCGGCCGCGAAGAAGAATGGGTTCCCCTCCACACAGAGAGGATAATCCGGAGCATCTGTACTTCACATTTAGAGCCGCTTCACACTTGTACAAACCATGTGATCACGTGTTTGAAGTTGCAAGTTGAAGGTGAAGTAAACATGACGTCATCGGCAAAAAGTGGTTAGCAACAGGAAACCCTTCAAACCCCAACACCGCCTTGAGATTCTATCATGAAGATCACAAAATCGAATCGACGAGGTGAAAGCACTTCACTGTCCGCTCTCACTCGGGTTATTTTAACAATGGCCCCAGCAAACCATGCTCCTGTTGCATTGCAAGGGGAACAGTTATGATCAGCTATCACTGAAACGATATCTTCAAAATGAGGCAATCAGCAAGACCTCTCACACCTCTGTTCATAAGTCCCTGCAACAATGCTCGAAGTAACGCAGGAAGCGGTGAGGACCCATCAACTGCTGCTGCGAGTGGGATAATTTGCTGTCTGAGTGAGAAGAAGAGAGAGACCAGCTTTGTGTTGTTTTGGGTTTAGCAAGGGCACCGAAATGTCAGTCATTGTCTGGAAATAGGAATGGTTGCTTTCATCAGACATCTGCTCCTCTTTTCTGCGTCTCCTCGTGGTTCGGTGCTTAATTATTCATTTTCTCATGCTGCTGGAGTTCTTTTGTACTCTCCACCCGGTGATGCATCACCAGCACATCCCTTTTCTCTCCTCTTTCTTGATAAAGAATCATTATAGTTGGTAAGTGTTTGCACATATAGTGTTCCATAATCCATCATAATGTGTGGCTTGTGTATTAAACACACACCTACGCTCCTACAGTACATCTGTGTGTATCCGAGCGCCGGTAGCTGTCAGACACGTGCGTATGAGACCGATTCGTCTTTGTCTGTGTGCGGGAGAATATGGCAGAGAGATCCAATATCCAGAGATGAATGACTGAGATTTGGGCTGCTTATTTTAGAGCATCAGCAGACGTTCCAGTCTACAAACAGTAGTCTGTAATAAAATAATGCAAAATTTGATCTACGCCTCCGTATGTTCCCCACGGTGAAGTTCATCTTCATCTCATCCAATTGCACCACTGTATTATCTTACGAAACAAAACTTTGTACTTGTGGATTCTGTTAAAAACAACAACAAAAGTAGCGAGGAGCTGTTATATCTTGAGCTAATTAAGACATATTTCAGCATATTTATGAATACCGAGGTGTCAGATGTGACTATCACATTACCAATCACAATAAAGGGATTAAAAAAAAAAACTACAAAATTCTTAACTCAGAGGAGACGGTCCTTAGTTACACTGTCTCTGTAGAGCTGAAATTAAGGAGTACAAAATGATGGAATAGAAGAGATAGAAAGGGCAGGTTTATGTGAAAAGGGAGGTTTTTTAGTGTCCCTCAGTGGTTACATGAGACACAGGAAGATGTGCACACGTGGGCGTCCTTATAATGATAGTGGATGAATCACACGCTCATACTTGTAAGGTTTGCTACTACATTTTCTTAGGTCTGGAGTGTAGGCTTCCTTCTACGTCTGCTGTGTGGGCTCCTGTGATGACACATCGCTGCGTGGGAAGTCTCCCGGTTAGTTTGAGGATACTGCGATGTATGCTACTTTTTCCGTGTGTGTGACTCTTCTGTCGCTTGATCGGAATTATTTGTGTTTTCATGTTTAAATATAGGTCAGATGACGTTGCACCGAGGTATTTACGGTGTAGTTAGGCTGGAGGTTGGCTGCAGAAAACAACTGTGAATGTCAGTCTCCCAAAAACAAGGCAAGAGAGGGATTTTGCATCATGATTTGATAACGCAGGTTGAGTCAGAGATGGGCTCCTGTCAGTCGGTGCCTACAGTACTGTCACTGTCACGATCACTTTGACTTTCTCCATCTCCAAGAACAACAGCCTGCTGAATGGAACAAGTTTAGGCTTTTTTTTTGTAAGCGTTTGTCAAGTTTGCCTTATTTGTACCTGTTTTGAAGTACTAGGAAACACAGTTTGGCCGTCATTGGTCAATGGATGTTAATGGCAGGTTCTGGTGTGGTGTGTCAATGACCAACTTGGAGACCATTAAGCGGCCAGGTGCAGCAACATGGGATCTGACCTCAAGGCAACATTTTCATAGATTGCTCGTATGATTTTGAAAGGAGTGGCTTTGTTTCAATATAACAACACAACCTGATCGTTTGAGTACCTGGACTCCAGGGAGTTGAAGGGTTTGATTCCGATGACCCACTGCTTTAGTTCGACTTCACTTTCGTCTATGAGGTTCGAGTTGGCGGTGTTGTTGAAACAGAAGCCACTCGAGGATCCTGACAGCTCGAGAGACGCCAGACAAAAGGAAGACGAGGGGGGCTCGGGGCGCCTGACTGACACCCAGTCAGGAAGGAGGTGGTAGAAAAAGACGTTTTGAAGTGATGAAACCAGCAAAGTGGAGAGGGGACGGGGAGGGGCAGATCCATGTTTCGATCCTGGTCCTCCTCGTGCTCTGTCTGGCTGGAATCCCAGTGTGTTTTGGCAGAAGCTGCTGTTTCTCCACACTGTGCTCAGCCTCCATACATCATCCTTTTATCTCTCCCTCCCTCTCGAGTCCTACGTCGTCTCTCTCTTCACACCATTCAGGCTTCTTTTAATTTCAAACGGGTTTATTAGCTTTTAATTGTCTTCAGCTCCCTGGTCATCTGTCCTCTGATGCACCCCAGTCTGCATTTCTCCCTGATTGCACCTCAGTCCTCTCTCATTAGTTACACTGATTTCTTTTTAACACTTCTTGCTCTTTTGTGTGTAATATTTCACGCATAGTTTATTCTTGAGGAATTTTTTGCTACACCAGTTTTAGCCGAACCATCGCCGAGAGAGAGAGCATTGGTTTGAATTCATTTAAAGATGTTAAAACAATCATTGGATGCTGCCTGAGTTTGAATGATACGATGCTGAATAAAGCACTCAGATCTCATCAAACCGTGCACAAATTCCTAGTGACATTTTTCCTCATCTTTCCTCACTCTTGCACCATATTGCAATCCGCACGTTTTTTCACGTCTGGAGTCATGCATTGACATCGTTCAGATATAAGATAAAGATTCCTCCGTTGACGAGTGTCGACTCTACAGGCGAGTATAAACAGCAGGAAATGGATGCTTTCGGTGTTTAAGAAGAGGGATGATGCAAGGGAGGACAGGGGAAGACATAGAAAGCAGAGAGAGAGAGAGAGCGATGGAACGGAAGAGTAAGCAGATAGGAGGACAGACGATGGGAGGGACATCATGCCACCTGTGCCAGGCTGATTGTGGCGACACCCTCTTTTTCCCGCTGGGATACAGATTAGCTGATCCCTCTAACTGCACGCTCAGCTTTCAACTGGCAGCCGCTGTTACATTTATTTAATTGATTATTGATTCCAGTTTCGGGTCAGGTGTCACGAGCTTGCTACATAAATATTGATCAGAATACTGGGGTTATAAAGATAAATAAGGAGCATGTAATAAATCAGTCTGGGCCTGTCAGGCTCCTGTACGGGGTTCAATGTTCTGTAATAGAAGGATGATGAGGCGTGGGAGGCTTTGAAAAGCTGTGTCAGCGACTCTGTCAGTCCTGTCACACGGTGTTTATGGTTCAAATATCATATATGCAGGTGATGGGGCTGTGTGTGTACTGTATGAATGTGTGCGTACGTGTGTGTGTTGAATAATGAGCAGACAGATGGCACGCGCTCCAGGCCCGGCGATGCAGGCATGCCAGCAGAGGAGAATGAGGCGAGGATGCAGGCATGGCACGGGTTTGTTTGTTTATTGTGTGCACATGCGTGTGCAGATTAGAATTACGGCTGTTGGATGCATGTTGCATTTTTATGTGTGACCACAGAAGCAGAGCTCTGAGGTTCTTGGTGTTACTGTGAGCTGTCACGTACAGCATCAGCAAAATGCACACACACTCGTACGGGCGCAGACACATACGCACACACTCAGTCCCACAGGTTTTTGTTTTGTTTCATTTTTTTTCTTTCTCTTTAAAAACCCGCCCGCGTGACTGTGGCTGAAGGCAAATGTTCTTTATTATTAAGTGCACTGAGGCGTCAGAATACAATTTGGCTCCATTTTTCTTCTTTGTGGGCTCTTTTCTTCTCTCCTGCCTCTACGTCAGACCTCGGGAATGAGACGTCTTGTGTTAGATTTAACTCAGCAGCTGAAATTATTAAAGCTGCTGACTGACAAACACTGAAACGGTCACACATGAAAGGGACAGCTGTCATACTGGCTGTACACGACTCTATTGTCATAAAAGGAATGTTTGCTCTCTCTCTCTTTTTCCCCCTCCGCCCCTCCCCTCTCCTCGCTGTGCTTGGACAGAGTTTTGTCGTGACTCTGCTGAGCTGTCAGATCCAGGAGGCGGAGTGGCACCTCCCCGCTGTCATGTTGCCCCGTCTGCTCTGGCATCACCCCGCTCTTACTAAGTACAGCCGGATGAAAGCCGTGTCACAGACAAAGGGGAGACATGCATACGCACATCTTTGTGGTATCTCGCCTCAGGTTCTTCCTTTTATCGTGACTCCCTGTGCCGCAGTTAGGGTAATATCCCATCATGATACCACGTTAATGTTCCCATCCCATCTCCTTCCTTCCTTCCTTTCCTTTCTCCATCCATCTTCATCGCAGCTATCTGCTCATCTGCATATTTGGCAGCAGTTCCTGTGCACCTTCCTGGGACTGTGGCACTCGTCCAATAGCTTCTGGTGGGAAACACTAGCGAACAGGCAAGAAAGGCAGGTGGGTGGGACTGACGTGCTGCCACCCCCCTACAGTGGGGCTGCACTGCCCCACAACGTCCTGACTCCAAGAATTAAAAATCTAATCTAACAGAGAACTCTACAGTTCATACTCTGTACTGCCACTTGAAAAAAAAATAAATAAATCAGAATTTGGCACCGTGCCAAATCATGTGAGCCACATCGATGTAATCAAACCAGAACTCATAAGCAAATCCAGCTGCTTATTTGTTTACTGTGCTCTCTGGGGGGGGGTTGGCACGGTTTGACATCAACCTGGAGGCACAGATGGTTGGAGTGATCAGAGTGATTGTGGATGTTGTTCAGTTTTTAAAAGGCTAGTTAGACATTGGACACGACATTCGCACCGAGAGAAGACACAACATTAAGGTTAACGCTTCTGGCCGATCTCCACATGATGGATGACGTGGGAGAGCTGCTGTGTATCAACTCAGCCGGTCGAGCGGTGGTCCGTGACTTGTTATCACTGCAAACAAATCTATTTTCACATTACATAATCACATCGGCTGTATTTTAACGTCTGGCAGATTCTGCAGCATGTCCTGAACCCATGTTTGGCTAAATCAGTGAAATGATGAATCGTTTACAATGCACCACAGTGATGGTCCATTGGTATGCGAGCTGCCAACGGAGAAACTTTGTGCATTCTGCCAAGTTCTCTGTTTTTTTTTGAAGACGTATAGAGTAGCACAGCGTGACTGAAAGCCGTTGCTGAGCTTCATGTGGAGGTGAGAATGGAGTCTTGAGCTGTATAAGGAAAAAAGAACACCAGTAAAGAACAGGGCTGCACAATATGGAGCAAAACGGTGACGTGTGGTCCGTTGTGGGCTGATGCGATGATGATATGCGACGCAAGAAGCCTAAGGTTGTTCCAATTTTATATGAAAGTATAGAAACTGGTTATGGTGCAAACTTTACTCAACTAATCAGAGATGTATTGTGTCAATCACAGGATCATTTTAAATCACCCTTTAAGCACTCTGCTTAAAGGGTGATTACTGGTTCATTAATTATGATCCTACTTTGCGTTGTCTACTGTGCACCTTAGTGGCTGGGGTCTCCTGCTGGGAGAATGAAAAGGAATAAAGGTGCAGATACTTTCCAAAACATTGAAGGGGAGACAGGAGGAAGAGATGAAGAAGGAGTGAGCGAGCGGCGAAGAGTGAGAGACCCACTGTGAGAGAAGACAGATGACTAAATGACTGTCGGGAGGAGGAGGAAGGTGAGGTGGAAGCGATGAGCTGTGCCAGAGATGAAGAACAAAGTTAGGAGAGAGAGATGAGACTGAAATGAGTTGGATGAAGAAAACAAAGGGGGATAGAGAGACTGATGCATGTAGACAAACATTCTGCCCCAGCAATGAAGACTTTTTATTCAAGCTGATATTTTGACAGGTTTAACTGATGATACTTCTAATGTCTGCATCCCATTGAGCTGCTTTGTGGAACACCTACGTACTCTTCCTCTCACCACAACACAGAATAAGAGATTGATGAGATACATGGAGCTCCTATGCTGCCGTGCCCAAAGGGTTTACCATCATATCACAAACTGGACTTGATGTTCAGGATGAGCAGTGCTCACTCGGCAGGTTGGCTGAGACACTCCAGCTCCGGTGGTAATTGGTTGCAGAGGGCCATTTTTTTGCCAGGTTTTTGTTCACCATTATAGAATTGTGCATGGTTTTGCTCCCAGCTTGTGTTTAAATGGACTGCTGCCACCAGAAGCATCACTAAATTGCATTATTTAAAACTTCCAAATGATGACACCAATTTGGGGGGTTTTGATGAATGAAAATGAGGAAACTGAACCAAATTTTCTGGTTTGTTTGTTGGTGTTTTTTTTTTTACAGGAACTTGTGCAATCTCAACTGTTGTGCCATTTAGATGTAGAATAATGCTTTCACTCTGATGATGTGCAAACACCTACCATTTCTCAGTATTTTACAAATTGGATCATTTTGGTACGTCCCAGCATGTCCTCTTAATTAGAGTGACAAGATAAAATAGAAAGCAAAGAAGATGCTGTTACAGGAAGCGTGGCTGGAGAGAGAGAGGGAGAGAGGGAGGGAGGGAGAGAGAGAGAGAGACCTTTTCAGTGTGTGAGATACGGTGCAATCCGATGTGTGTGTGTGGTGTGTGTCTCAGTCATATAGGAGAGTAAGCCAGCAGCAGCTGTAGTACAGTGGAGCGTTTTCTCTATCTGGATGTTGGCGCTGCCTTTCTCAAGTGTGGGACGGAGTCTGACTGTAGGTATACACACTCACACTCACACACACACACACACACACACACACACACACACACATGTTTTCACTGTTAACTGCTTGTGGGGTTTCCGCTGTTCGTTTCTTGAAACTGATATTTGTTTCTTCTGCTCGTTCTTCTTCTTCTGCCTACACGATTTGCTCGATTGTTGAGTTAAGGAAGGTTTTGAAGGATACAAATATGTGTGTGCAGGTGTGTGTGTGTGTTCGTCCAGTGCCAGTGGATGTGTCGTGTTCTGTTTCCAGTAGTGTGCAATATGAGCTGGCTGCTGAAGATAGCATGACATGACATCAGTTGGACAGTGAGCGAAAACTACTGGTCAAGGGAGAGAGAGAGGGTGACAAGGAGGAGAGAAAGAACAATAGAAGGCAGAAAGAAGTGAAAAGGAGGGTACTGGGATACAAATCTTCCCATCTTATGCTTCCATTTGTCACAAAAACTGGAAAAAAAACGCGAGGGATTAAGCTTGTTTAAATAGCATGGGAGCATTGACAAGACTGGACAGACAGTGTGTGTCAGTGGGGATGTGAAGGGTGACGTGCCCTCCACCCTGGATTACTGTCCCCGGTCCACACCCCTGTGCCAGACTCTCTCCAGCCGCAGTCTTGTTTCCTTACTACCTATTTCAAGGGCTGTGTACCGAACGTGCTCAGAATGAGAGCAGGAACATAAGAGGTGGAGCGGGAGGATGATACAAACTGATAGGACAACAAGAAGGAGAGGAGCAGAGAAGATGCAATCAAAGAGAGAGAGGAGCCAAACGGGGCCGGAGGATGAGGATGACGGTGAGGATGAGTGATGGGCGAGAAAATGCCAGGGACGCTCGAGTGGTTTGAGTTTCTCCCGGCCGGTGCTCTCTCCGTCAGACGAACGTAAACAGTGGAGTGGTGCTGCAGTGTTCTTTCACAAAATCCTCAGATCGCTTGATCGCCGTTCTCATCGCTTCGTGTCAAATAACAGCCGGGATATGGCATTTTCACACCGCAACCCTTCATTTGCGCGTCAGCTTAGAATAATGGGTTTATCAGATCTACAGGAAAGCTGCCGTCACTGTCGGAGCAGCCGAATGATATTTTTTTTCCTTTTACTATTTGCCGTGTGCACTCGTCACAGTCGCATATTCACGTACACTCAAAATCCCCTGGGTGAGATAAGAATAATGCGTTGGAAGAGTAGAATGAAGAGTAAATGTAATGGTTATTGATTATTAATCAATTATTAAGTAATGGTTACTATTATAATATAATATTATGTTTGTGTTGATGCCAAAGACAAAAACAGACCAAGAATTTCCCGAAGAATTCTTAAGGATTGTGGTGATTGGGATTCGAACCTTCTCCAGCCTTTTTTGCGTTTTTGGCAGCCAAGCTGAGATTTTGAGTACCCCGCTGAGTTCTGTGTGGCAGATTAGCAATTAGCTACTTAGCTATTAGACAGGTGTGCTATAAGTCAACTAGGCTCAGCTATGAAAATTGCATTGCATCATTGGCATTAAAACTAAACACACATCCAAATGAGCTCCTTAACAGAAGGACTATTATTAGTGCCCGGGCTGAAGCTGCCGCCACCTTCCTGGGTATGCAAATAGAGCCGCACGGCAGAATGATAATGCAGGTGTGTGTTGCACCTGAGCTTCTGTCACCGAGTTGCTCATCCTCTGCCTTCTCAGGAAGCCACATTCACGGTTGTCCAGTTCCCAAACGGCGGTTTAATGCACTGAATTCATTTTATTTCAAAACCTGAGACCTCCTAGGCTTGACACCCATCTTTCCATCTCTTGGCACATCATCCCAAAGCCATCACCTTCTCATTACTCCGATACTATCTACTGCTACTGCTCCCCTCAGTCCGAATATTTTAATCGAAGATTACGGTGTAAAGGGCACAAGCGCTCGTCATTCTGCCAATCGGTTTCATCATCGCCGTCTGAGGCTTCACCACAATCTCTGATCTTCAGCCTGACACATAGTAGAAGAAGGAGAGATTGATGGGACTGGATGTTGGATTTGTAAGCCAATTGTTGTTTTCCCCAACACTGGTTTGTCTGCCAAGCCCAGGCTGATCAATTCTTGAATAAAGTCTGTATTTTGTAAAAGTCTTAACTGAAGGGATGGCCAGACCGGTGCCAGTCCAGATCTATGTTAAGTGCAACCCAAGAACCTAATGTTCCAGGTGGCACCGAAAATATACAGTAGTCCACCATTCATCGAGGGAATTAAAGCAGCCTGTGTGTGTTTCAGATGTTGACTGATAACATCATAATTGTGTATCCCTGCCGTGCACAGGGTGGATTTCAAGGCGAGACGCTGTCCAGAGCGCATCTAAACTCCAGCCTTATGACTCAGTCAATCAGCGGAGCTTCTAAAAGGAGAGTCGATACAGTCCAGACACCCGGGCCTGTCACACACCTGTCAATACGTTGGTGTGGACGGAACGAAAAGGTTAATACGGCAACAACGACTGAAACAGGAGCCGGGTAGGGATCGCGTTGCTCCCTTTGTGCAAGATACAAAAGCAGCGAGGGCAAAATGTCTGTTTGTTAAATCGGTCTGCTGAAACTGCCGGCTCACGGTCAGACGTGTGTGAGAAAGACTTTGCCGTTCACAGATGAGTGGAGTTATGTGACGTTAAAAAAAAGGCAAGCAAACACAGCCCCTGGACTGGAAGAGCCAAAGGAGTGATATAACTGGAACAATGGACAATTTTTTTTAACAGTAGTAAAATTTAAAATGGTTCACAAAGTGACTAGGATTCCCTGTAGTTTATTTAAAATGGAAGAATAATACCACTCGGGAGAATTTAGGAGAATAATGGGAGAATTTCTTTGACTTAGCGTGTGAAAAATGTAGTTTACTGCTGCAGGGTGGGAAATAAATTGTTACACATTATGGGCAAGTTCAATTGACGTTTTAAACCTTTGTATACAAATGGAGCTTTGTTTTTAGCAAACAAGCTCTTTACGTAGTAGTTATCAGTAGAGAACAGCTTGAAACGCTATTAATGAATAACAGCATCACAAAGCTACAATCCTCAATTACAGTCATAATCAGAGCAGCAGTTCAGCATCCATTACGCTGTTATCGTGTTATTAACAAATATTATTATCCCATCCCTGCTGAAGCACGGAGATGACACTAAACGCAGCACGACCGTAATTATCACGCATCAGCAGCAATTTAGAAAAGTGATGCTGATTAGGTGCTGAATCGAACAATTGATTACTCGGTTAAGTGAAAATGAATAACAAGTGACTCTTGGCGACATCCATCCATAAATCTCCATACCTGCTTATCACGTAAAAACACCAACATTGGCTAATTGCCTGATATTTTGCTTAATATCTGTGCGGTATGCTTCAGGAACGTTTCTCATCTGGATTGTTTCTCAATTTTAATTTTAAATTATCCACTACTCTGTCAATCTGTTATTATGTAATAACACAATGTATAGTTGGAGTCTTACTTGCGGTTACAATGATCCAAACACTAAAATCTGAATTAGTATTGCCTAAACGTGGCGTGAGTTGTGGTGGGAGAGTGAAAGCGTCCGACATCTTCAGTTTTATTGGACTTGATGACGAACGTGCGCTCCATCCAGCGCGCTCCATCCCTTTCAGAGCCGCCCAGGGCTGTTTTGTGAGGTGTGTTTGGGTCATCTCAGTCTGGCGCTGACTCACTTTCGGCCAGATTGGCGGCGAGGCGACCGCATTGTCTGTCTGCGATGTCACCGACCCAAACTCGTGGGAAAGACCAGCGAATGCTCTCCAATCTGCCAGCGCAGTATGTTGTTGTGTGAGGTGTTTCCTGTTTATTGGATCTCAGTGTGTCAGAGTGTGTGCGTGTACACGTGTTAACAAGCTGCTTGGCCCTCTTTCGAACCGTCTACCTACCCGTCTCCTTTCCTTCACCGGCGCTGTCATACCTCGTCTGTCCAATGCTCTACAGGCATCAGTCTACGCTCCCACTTCCCCCCATCCAACAACACACCCTTGTCATCCCCTTTTCCTCTCAGTGAAAGTTCATTCCTCTCTATTATTTATGGAGAGTGGCTCTGGTTGTTGGTTGTGTAGCTGTCAGATGCAGCACTCATGAAATTTAATGGTCTTCCGGCACAATTCACGTCCTGTACGCTGCACGTTCTCGTAGCCTGCATGTCACTTGGACTGCTCACATATCTGAAGCAACACACTGTCATGTTTGACTTGTCAAGACTGACATGAAAATTGTGTCAGGCCATCATTCGGTATCATCTCCGTGTCGTTACCTTTCTCTGATCCTTCATTTTGTTGGTTTTGTACCGATGTGACTGCCGGACAACCCACAAATCTTTTCCACAACTCGCACGAGGGATATTTCTTCGAACGGCACACACTGAGTTCATTTGTGTGCCTGTGTGTGTGTGTGTGTGTGTCCATGACAGCTCTGACAGACTGAATTCACACCATAGAAGGAATTCCAATTTATTCTCCTTTTTCCCCCCACGTACCATCTTACCAGGAACTCCAATGTATTCTCCTTTTGGACACACCGCCTGTGTACATGAATGAAGTGGAGTCAGACAAGACATCGCATCGGGTTTCTAACACATCCTCTCTTCAAGATTAACGTGAAAATTTTCATTCTGAGAATTCATAGTATTGCCGGTGTCCTTGCTGTATAGATTTCTTCAGCTTCCAGTACAATGTAAGAGCACTTCTGCATTGTCTATCCAAATTAGTGAGATATTCAAGAAGAACAGTTCAGCCATAAAAGATGAAAGCCAAACCTCCGCGTCTTTGTCAAGCAATGCATCATGAATCTCAACCCTGTGGGAGCTGAAGCATCATCAGCCCTGACATCTGTGATGAAGATGATGATGACGATGATGTACCAGCTAATACAGAGCACTTTATCTGCACAGGTGTAGAGTTGGGTAGGAGGGTGATTTTAGTTGAGTCATTAGTTTTCTTGTTTTCTCCTAATCATATTAGTCACATACACGTTAAGGCCGACACGCTGTGTTACACAAGCGAAAACTGTGTGTAAGCCCACAAAGAAAAGCCATTTACTACTAACAGTGCACCTGATGCATATTTAAATAATGACTCACTCAAGGGCACACATTAGCGCATCACTCACACTGCCGCAACGCTTTCAGCGGCTGTTTTATGTCCAATTTGCGACCCATCCGAATGCGTGACCGCTGTTGTTTATAATGTAAGATAGTGACACGAGATGATGGCACTGCCGGGTCCTGATAGCGTGACGCGTGCAGAATCGATTGTGGGTCATAAACAAGTCCTTTTCGAAAGCGACGCGGTCAGATTGTTTCCTCACACGGCCAATATTTGCTACTACACGCATTTGATTATGTTAAAGAGGCAAAATAATATCAAATAAACAGGTTTCGTAATTGTTCGGTCGCACTTCCAGGATTGTTTCACGTGTTTTCCTAGGACGAGGATGGACGCTGTGATCCGCCGACTCTACACAGAATGTCCATGTTGCTCCTTTCTTCAGCTGACTCAGACGCAGACAAACTCTCATCGATTTGCACGATCAGGTCGCCCACATCAGTCAGTGTTGTTCTTTCCATCGAGGTGTGTCCCAACATTAATCAGCACGGGCAGGGGAAGATTCATTGTCCGTTGTGATCTAACCTCCATCGAAAACCAATTGATTTAGCCCTCTTCGGTGTCCATCTTTGTGAAAAAAAAATCATTCCCGTTTGGACTCAGTCAAGTATTCTCTTCTCGTCGCTCATTGTGCTCAGCACACTGCTCACGTCGGCCAGATTAATGTCTGCTGCTTGTTCCTCTAATGATATCTGTGAGGTTATATTGTATTTTAATGACAATTTCGGAAGAGCCGCACTTTTTTAGGAGCCCTTTGGGTGTTCGCTCTCTCCACGGATATGTTTCACTCAGCTCTCATACATTATAGAAACACGGTCATAAATGAATACAAGGTAACAGTAAGAGGTGTGTGTTGGAGCAAAATACAGACGTGGAACATCAGCATGAAAAGTTGGACCTGACTTGTCCACCAATGTATCTGTGTCTATGGGTGGAGTTGTTGTTTTCTAGGGGTATCAAACCTTCTGTGTCACCATCTGTGTGTCTGCCAGATGAAGACCTTGCTGTTTGAAACATTCATTCACAAAATAAATCCTTTAGAGACAAGAAATTCAGTGTGCGGATTACATCACTTGGTCTAGACCCTGATCCAAAAGTGGGTTGATGTTCCTGATTACTGTCTTGTCATCAACAATTCAGCGAGTGTAACATCATTGACTTTTTTACAGTGATGAAGTAAAGTTGAAATATTCAATAATTGGTTTCTCGCTGTGGTCTCTGCTACATCAAGAGACTCATTGCCTCAATTTTAGAGCAGATTTATCTAAGACAGTAAGTGAGGAAGCTCGACCTTTTACATGCTATAATTGAAGCAAAGAAACACGTAAAGAGACCTCATTATTCAGCCTAATGGCGGCCGGCGTTTTACCTGCTTCTCCCTGGTGCTGGGCTCTGTTCCGTCACACATATTACGTGGCATCACACACTCGCCATGGGCTCGGTAATGATCCAAGGATGGTGCTTTTTAATGGAGCGGCTTATTTTCTCGGAGAAAGTTTAATGGGTGACATTGTTCAAGGTTGTGATGTGCAGAGATCTATTTTTTTGAAGGTGATGGAGATAGGAAGAGGCAGCAGAAGATGTCGGTGATTCACTTGTCATTGGTGATGTGACAGCTTCAATAAATAACACTTTTACTACGTGTGACTAAAGCTGCTGAATGGAAAGGACTTTTTACGTTATTTCATGACTGCTTGCATTCGCCAGTGTGCCATTTAACGAACAATGTAATCTTATCCAATACAAATAAGTATCAGCCTCCTAACCCTAAAATAAATGTGATAATGATGATAGCAGCTTACATGTCTTAATCACAGATCTGGGAATTTTGACACTTTGCCGCGTTGTGACATAACTGTGTAAAGAGACATCGGCATCATATCTGTGTACTATCTGTGTTATGATGTACAGTTTATGAGTAGAAAGTAAATGTCTTCCGCTTGGCTCGAAAGCTTAATTTTTGGGATTCACCCAAGGCACTCCAGAGGCATTTCAGCACTATTGAACCTTCATTAGGTTCCTTACTGCACTGCAATACCTTGGAGACAATTCAGTGCTTCAAATTGAACCGACTGCTCGATAATGGAGCTTCCATTCAACAGGAGTGTGTCAGAGAGGTCGATCCCAGGGCTGTTTGTGCGAGTATATACTGTAGCATCCAGCTGCCATAAAAGTGGGTGACGGTCCATAATGGTATAGTTAGGCCTTAGGATTTTGTAGCTGTGTAGCAGGATTACACATGTTGGAAACCTGCTTGATGAATAATTGTACCATTGCACCATTGTGCAACAAATCTAAATGTGGCTAAGTTGGAACAATCAAGATCAAGATCGCTGTTTTAACCTGTGGAATGTTGCAACTTTGCTACACTCATGTCTTTTCTGGAAAAAAAATGTTTTATTTCATTTCTGGGAAAAAATGAGAAGACATATTTTACATGAAAGCTCACAAAATAGCTGCAACACTCAGCTGTCATCTCATATTTTTGGTTTTGGACCAGTACAGTGTGTATAGCCAGTTGTTTATAGCCTCAAGGAATCAAACTCACAAAGAGCAGTAGCTGTATTGTTTGGTTTTCCTAACCTCTGGTGTCAGTATCTGCAGGCGTCTATTGCACGGCTGTCTGGTTGGGGTTAGAGGGCATCTGACTGACATATATAGTTAGATTGAAAACCCCACGTCCAGACCATTTGTGACTTTCAGCGAGGGAGAAGGTGTTGATGCGCTTTGAGCACTCGTACGTTCTTCGCTGAACGTTGTTTGCTTGGGAATACAAAACCCCGACACGTAACTCCACATTTTATTTCAGTCGGAAACTAGTTCAGAGCTCATTGATTTCCTCTGACGCTAAGGATAAAGAAAATCAGGGAAAGGTGTGGTATAGAAAACATACGCACAGTGCATTTTTGCAGAAAAACAGAGGAAAGCAGAGGAATGGACACATGTTGAAAGCATGCAACGAATCCCTAATCGCTCCGCTCATTGAACGGGGACCGTGGGCGCAGACCAGCGTGTCGAGAATGGCTCCCTGACTGATCGTGATATTTGTTTACAGGGAAACTAAGGACAAACTGTGGTACGAAGACACAGCACCAGCCCCGCTGTAATGTATCTGTTTTCATTAAAAGCAATTATTGCAGTGTTTGGAAGCAGTCGGTGTCCCTTACAAGTTCCAAACTTGCTTTTCCTCCCTGCCTGCGGGGAGGATGTCTCGATGGCTGCGTAGTTTTGGATGTTATTGCATTATGTAGCGATGGCTGGAGAGAATAATACAATATAACCTTCATACCCAGCGGCTTTAAGAGTGTGTGTGTCTTTGTGTTCCTGTGAATGTGTGTGTTAGCACCTGAGTTCTGCTTATTTAAAGGATTATGAGGATCGTGTCGTTGTGCTAGTTTAGTCATCTTGTTTTATCAATGGACTCACTCGTCTGTTTCAGTCTACTCCTCTGCTGGGCTGATTCAGTCCATTGAAGTCTGAATCCGCTGCAGATGACTTTCTGTTGTATTTCAGTTCATCCCATAATTGCACAATCGGGCAATTAATTCACGATCGTTCAACCCACTTGTGATCATTATGCGTCTTAGTCTGATGTATGAAATGGGTTTTCATGCAGAAAATGTACTCCATGGCCCATGCAGTGGATTTAAATCTTTTTGAAACATAAGCAAACCAAAACAAAACAAACACTAACTGAAAGAAATCCAATTTAAAATTGAATAATAATTAAACTTCAATTAAGTCATAATTTACCACAGTGAGAAACTTTCCGTAGATTTCAATTATTTTGATGCTTTGTGGTCATTTGACCTACCAGCATCGGCCCTTCACGTACCACCGGAGGCACATGCACCGTAGTTTGACCATCACAGGCCACCAAAGAGTGCTGCCTATGCATGAACCGCATTTGTTGTGGATAATTTTATCTTTTCTCGTCATTACAGTGGACCTCTACATTGCACTCATTAACCAACAAAACATTAAATCACAACTTTAAAATTGGATATTTGGGAATTTTAATTATGTTGGCTATAGCCTGCCAGGAAAAATGAATGGTCGGGGGATTAAATGCCAGAAAAAAAGAGAAAAAAGTGAGGTTTCGTGCTGGCGAGCAGGGACCGGGAACAGAAGGAAGAACGTCATCATCATCCCTGTTAATGAGTAAAGGAGGAACCGAACAGTGCAGCCGGGAAATGACCTGCCACCGCCGTGAGAAATGAGGCCCGATACACGAGCTTACCGGGGCTAAATACAGTCCAGACACCGGAGTCATGATGGATAGTCCCGCAGAAGAACCGTGTGAATGTTTGATGTCTCAAAGGGGGGCGGGGGGGAGTTCTTGACAGTTCTCGTCCTTACCTATTTGTTCTCACATAGCAAACCTTTTCTGAGATGATCCTTTGAACTCTCCCACAGGGAAATGTTCAAGGGTTTCAAACAGAATTGGAGGTTAGACTGAATAGTTCATCGTCTGCTTAGAACCATAATATCACTGCCAAAATATGGCAATTTGCGGCATTTATCAAATACTGTATGTGGTGTGTTTTTTTTAATTAATTAATTTATTTTTTTTATTATTAATCACCATCACACCTGTGGTGCTGGCATAATAATATGGATTTTAAGAGCAGAAAATATGAGGTATGTTATGCAATCTTCAACGAAAAATACATTTTTGAAAGCAAATTTCTTGGGAAATTCAATTATTCATGTAAACCAACTTTTAAGGACATGGGTCAGAATCGGCTTAATGTTTTATCGTAATTATTGTATTAATCTGGCCTATCTGTCACGTATCATAACTTATATTATTTTGAAATCTGTATTTTTTAATAATATTTTTCTCTTAATTGAAAAAGCACTTTGAGCTACATTTAATGTATGAATGATGCCACACAAACAAAATAAATTATTATTTATGGACCAGGTAAGGCTGAAGTTCAGGTTCAAAACAAACCCGCTGAAAGCATCACGGATTCTATTTCAGTTTGTTTTACGAAGTCCTCAGTGCAAAGTGATCTTGACATTAAAATTAATTAGTTCTCCTTACAGCTTGCTGTTGGTTTGTCATATTGAATTCCACATTGTACTTACTGAACTCGTGAATCTGCCGCTCTGATCCGTTCGTGGCGTTTGGTGTCTCGGTTGAGTTTGCGTTGTCTAACTTTAATTAACCTTGCGAATGAGTTTTAAGTGGTTTATCTGTATCTCTATCCTGACCCTTGAAGATGAAAGCTACTCTAAGTGCTCTTTGTCCACAACAATCCACTCCTCACCCTCCCTTGCTCTCCCTTTTGGATAGTAATTGGATGAAAGTGTCTGCGCGGAGTGATTATGGTTGAATATTTACCCTCATTTTTGCAGAGAAGCGCCATGCATCACCTGTGTTATTTATTCATGAAGGATCGGCTCCCCTCGGTTCACCGTCGATAACGTCTGCGCGTTCAGACACTCCAGCGTCATAGAACTTTCCCAACTAACACACACACGGCCCCAAAGATGATATATGATGCAACGCTGACATTATTAGTTGGATTAGGAGGTTGATGCTCATGAGTTTATCCCATCAAAGTGGTATTTGGTTAATGGAATTGGTATTGATTGGCATTAGGCTGGGTTCAGCGGGGTTCCAGCCTTTGGGGGTTTTTTTTCCAGGAAGTACTGAAAGCTTCAATCCTGATATCCTGAGCACTTTTCTGCATTGTTCCCCAGGGATTATTTAATGTAAATCCAAGCGTTTGTGATGGTTCAATCTCATTTCGGTGCCATATAGTAATGGAACACTTGTCTGTATTTACACTACGCTGTCTGTTGTAAGACTACTCAAATATTCACACGCGTGGCTGACATGATAAGCTGGGATGCGAATTCCTGGAAGTTCACTCGATCTTGCTGATGTTATCAATATTCCACGCGAGGGTGCATAATTTGTGTGTTTGTGTGTGTAGATGTGTTCTCTGAGGAGCCTAATGTGTATGCATACGCTGTGCGTTGATCTGTAGGTGTCCCTATAATAAATGCCAGAACATCTACTCTCCCGAGGGACGGCAGAGAGACGGGAAAGTGGGTCATGTTCTCTCCTCTGAAAGCATCATGAAACACTGAACGGAGGGATGATGATTCTCTCTCTTCCAGTTGTCCTTTTCTGGCATTGTTAATGCATGGAGTGTGTTATGCAGTACATCTCTACCTGATAAAGGCTCAGCGTGGAGTACTAAAAGGTTTGGTCTGTTCGGCACAGAGGACAACAGCGGGACAAATCCTCTCCAACAAGTCTTTGTATGTCTCAAAGGGGTTGACAGCTGCTGGGACTGCTGGACAAAATGCCATGCCATTTTGTCCAGAAGGCCTGGTTTCAGACCCACAGGGTGTGTGTGTGTGAGTAGCAATGACCCTCATCGTTCCTAAAAACTAATTCTTGGTTGAATCACCCTTTGGATATTAAACAACTCATAACTCATTTGCATTTTGATTAAAATTCACATGGTTCTCGCGCACAGGTCCTACTTCAAAACCCAGAGAGCCCCTGATAATAATAAACTGATCATTTTGGTTTATTTTGAATCCACACTTGAACCCTCACACGTAGTTCTAATGTTGTCAACAGTTTACTTTAGGTAACATGTGGGTGAAGAGGATGTCCTGGTTTTTACCAACATCACACCAGAATTCGAATGACTCTAATCCACTTAATAGTACCAAGTATCTGTTGAAAATCGCATGTTGCCTAAAAGTCTAAAAAAACACTTCCTGCCATAACTTTTAATTAGAATTAGCAGTGATGGTCTTTGCTGTGCATTACTTTTGATAAATTGCTTTCAATTTGTTTGTTGGACACTCTGATGAGTAACATTACAACAGATTCCTTTTGTACTAATCCCAGCAAAATGAGGATGAGTTTTATCCCCATTCCTGCTTGCAGCACCAAAACATCACTCCTCACCCAGAATTTATAATTGTGAATGTGACAAAGCAAAACTAATGGCCGGCTTTGCTTTTTCTTCATACGGTTTGAATGTTTGTAATCCCACAGCCAGTTTGTGTGTTTATCTGTTTGGTTATTGTAGCAACAAATGGACTACTCGTATCTTGTGCTCTCCGGCTAACTGATAAGAGGCTTTGCTATCTTGTGTGTATGTGTGTGTGTATATTTAACAATCTATATTTAGCAAAAGCATAAGCACAGACATTTCAGGCATATAGTCCTTTTTGTTATAACTATGTGACATAACGGGAATAAACCTCAACTGTGCTTTATAGAAGTCACACACACACGTACTTATAAACACACACAGATGAAATTCCTTTGACTTACTGTATATGCCCTGCTGACCCTAACTTTATCTCCTCCAGGCTGAACTCCCCTGTGTCTTTGAACATTTAGATCACATCGCAGATCCACCTGTTTCCTGACGGAATAAATCCACTATTTTAGTTGTTCTCCTTTTCCCAGTGGGTCGAGTCAATTTACTTTCTGTCCCACTGTGCAGCTAAAATAGAGTTGGGTTTACATTGCCATTGAGATTTGAACGTTGTAAACCGTACATAGCACCTCCTGTCCCAGCTGCTCCTGCTATGAATTTCAAACAGCTCCGGGGATCCTACGAATTCCAATGGACTCCTAATGTTGAAAGAATGACACAATTTGTGGACAGATGAGCTGATGTTATTTCCACTTGGGGCTTAAGAAGTATCAGATTACTCCAGAAAGACGTTTTTTTTCATGTAGCATTTGCTAACACCCTGTTCCTGGAAACTCCAGGTTTTCAGTTACAGATGGGATCAGAGTGAGTGAGGGTCAGTTACTGCAGTAAATCTGCTGCCTGGCAGATTTACTCCACCCAACACTGAGCTACTTGTAGTAGTTTTGTGTCTATGCCTGCACAATGAGGAAGAAGTGAGGCACAAATTACCAGTGTCACACATCATGGATTCTTTTCTCTACGTATTCTGTGCATCGATGCCTTTTTTTAAAGAGAAAACTCTCTGCACAATACTGTAGATGCAGTAAATATTTGGAAAGGAACAGCCTTGGGGATCCAACAGAAAAGAGTAGAACTTTAATAAATTTATTATTTCTATTGATTTATTATTTGTAATGTTATTAATCCAGTTTTATTGAAGGATTCATAGATTGAAATCAATCAGTTCTCAGATTTTAAGTCCAGTTTAATCTTCAGTGTCATAGTTTCATTTCATAGCCCTGTAGCTTAATGCAGCCTCCTCTTCATCCTCTTCTTCACATGTGATTGTACGTGACAAAGTGCAGTTTGAAGTTGGTTAAACGTGAGCCATTCTTTTTGTTTTTAAGACATCCTTCTATTCTCTACAAGCAGCCGGAGGAGCTTACTGCTCGGCATGCTCTTTCAACGATGTGAATCATTAAAATCTGACTTGTTTTTGTTGCCACATTAGCACAGGCAGTGTTTCATTAACATATCCATCTGGCTTTTATTGCACTTAATCTCACCACTCAATTAGTGATTCCAAGGGACTTGGACAGAGTGCAGAATATGGCACACTTGTTCACGGCGGTGATGTTAATGGAATATTTGCATACTTAGATGTGGGTATATATGAAGCTCTTTGAGACACTGTACGTAGTATTTGGATACACATGCCTTGACGCTTAATGTTGTTAGATATTCGCTCATTAGCAAATTCACAAAATCTCCTTTTTTCTGTAAGAAATGGGACTTGACAGTCATCTGTTTGTATATAAAAACAAGAAATGCTACGACAAGGCTCAGTACTATGTGATAGCATTAGTATGTGATGTGTGTGAATCCAAACGATGCTGCTAATCAGGATTCTTCTCGTGTGTCAGTCTTCTCCTTTCTTCCATGTGCATGATTGCCATGCTCGTAGCCACATTTAGTCCTACTCCTCTGGTGGAAGAGGCTCTTATGCAAAGCTTGGTAGTCTCCCAGTGTCCCACAGGCGTCTTTCACAGATATTCTTAGCTACATCTCGGTATATGACAGCAGCGGAGTTATGACAGGAGAGCACACACCCACGCATGGGTTGTTAAATGTGGAGGAGAAAACGAGGGCTGCCGAGAAAGATGGGAGAAAGATGCAGAAGGAAAAGATGGAGAATGGACCTTTTAGTGGACTTTGAAGCATAGCTTGGTTCTTAATGGGCCTCTAGCTCCAGGAGGAACATGGGTTTGGCCCACTGGAAGCTTCCAGTGGAGAGCAGCGCTGACCTCAGGGCAACGGCATCACATGCTGAGCTGCAGAGATGACCCGCCCCCTCCCCCCAGTAGAGCCCATACATAAATGTTACATGTTATCACCATTCACACGAAGCGTCTAATTCTTATTTAATTGAGTTTTTTTTATTTATTTCTCTTATCAGCCTCTGTTATCTGTCAGTGGTCTTATCTTAAAAATAAACATTGCGCATTTATTTTGGAAACAATAAAAAAATATGAATACCTGTTTAGCATTTATTGTCTACGCTCTTGAAAAATGACCACATGAAAGTTACAGAAATATATTATCAGTTTCCAGCTGATAAACATCACATCATCTCAACATTTGCATCTCCTTGTGGATATCAAATATCATGCTGAGCCATTTTCCGTGGATACTATGGTGACTTACTAAACTTCTCTTCCCCGCAGGGCATCAACATAGTGGGGCCCAGTAATGCAGAGCCCCCACCTCGACCTCCCAGTCCAGCCATGTATCAGCTGGATATCATCCTAAAGAAAGGCAACAACCTGGCCATTCGTGATCGAACAGGTAGGAACTGGGTTCTTCCATCACTGTAAAATCATTCAGCGCCATATAGAATCTCTCGTCACATCTCTCCTTTCCTCTAGGCTTTTGTTAAATCCCCTCATCCTTGCAGATCTCTCATATCACCGTGTGTGAAGTGAGATGAAACTGCTAGCAATGATGCAGCACGATTTCTGTGCGTCTAACCCTGAAAGGGAATTAGCTTTGCCTTACAACAGTGTTCCAATTTAAAAACGATACAGGATGGTGAGGGAATAATAATCTGGTTCCTTTGTTGTAATATGACTCAATCATAGTGAAATTCTATGATCTTGCTACCCAGTACGATCGATGATTCACAAACATCCCCGCTGGGCATCCTCTGCATCCTGTCGTGTGATAATTATTTCTCCAGTTTGTGATATTTTATTACACATTTCACGGTACAGCAGTTTTGGTACCTGAATGTTTGGCATGGATCTCAACAGAACAAGAAAAGTTTAACTACTGAATACACCAGCATTAAGATAATTCCTTAAAACGTGGTGTTATGTTATTTAGGGTGCAGATGTCTCATGACTGACACATTATTGTAGTAGGTATGAGGCGGCATCATGACCAGGCTTTTATACGGCGCCCTGAGGTGTCAAGGCAAAACCTCCACTTTCTGAGTCAGAGCTTCACATTTTAAGAGAGAACATCACTGCTCTGGGTCTGCATCTCTCAGTAGTGTCTGCATTTCCTATTGCACGGAAGAATGGAGGTGGATTGTGTGTGTGTGTGTGTGTGTGTGTGATGCAGAGGACAAAGGTTGATCCTTGAGTAAGAGGCGCTGCACTATACTAGTATGTGTGCAACACTGGATCAAAGCTCTCCATTTATATACTCTGATCAATCAATCAGCTGACTGGCTTATCTACCAATACCAGATGTATTGATCACCAACATGTGAGCCGACCACAGGTTCAATCGTCCAGGTTTTATACTGCCCAAGTCACAGACGGCTCTTAATTATTAATTATCTGAATAGCTCCCTTGTTATATAAATAATGAAACACCATAATAAGGCTTAAATCAAGGAAGACACTGAAAATGATCAGTAAGAGATAATAGTGGGTCTCAGTTTGCCATTTAAGACATGTTACTATGTCTAAGTTGTCAAATTAATGGTCCCCATGCAGTGTCGCCCTGTTGTGACTTTACCAAGTAGAACAGATCGCCTTCTGCCCACCGCGGAACCGAAAGCAATTTGGTCTGGCACGGCCAACCAGCCACACCAAGCAAGCACTGAGACGTCCTCGTACGCCCACCGCTCTCGGATAGTTTTGGATGGTGATGGATGACATGACGATTTCATATGAGGTACCATGGCAACAAATGCGATTATGCTGTCCTCATCCTCTTTGCCTGACTACCTGTCTGGATAATGAGCAGTGAGGTGCAGAGCTCACCTGGTCTGGACTCAGCTTGTGGAGACAGCTCGTTACAAACGCATACACACACAGAGAGAGAGAGAGAGAGAGAGAGAGAGAGAGAGAGTTTGCAGCATCGAGGAATTTAGAAAGAGAAAAAAACCCCTCTATACATCAGCTCATCACTGGATGAGGGATAAAGAAGACAGCTATTGGATGTAGGGATTTTTCCATTAACTAATGAGTCTGAGTTCCCTTAGCCAGGTACGGAGATTTGCTGAGAGGCTGTGTTGTTAAATAGAAGTATTTTGCAGGGAGGAACAACTGAGTCCGCGCTGTATCGATTGACTGAAAGCCTCGACTTGAATTATTAATGGAACGAAAAGTTTTCAGTTTTGTCTGCAAAAACCGTTCCGAGCCGCCGTCTGTACAGTCGATCATCTGTAATCTGAAATATCTGACATTAAAATACATTCAGTCAGTCAAGCAGAGAGAGGAAACAAATAACTCCTCAACATTCCGACATGCGTGTGTGTGTGTGTCTTGATTATTTTTGTAGTTTTTAGTTTTTTACTTTTTTCCCAGAGTGCCTAAAACTCTCTCTCTCTCTCTTCGTGACTTCCTGTCATAGTTGAAGGCTTTATGGGATGATGACATCGCTGAGTCAGGAATTCAACTTCACCTACTTCTATGTGACTCTGATAGACATTTTACTTTGTTCTAGAAGAAAAATAATGGTTTCCTTTACTAGGCACTGGCAATGTCACTTACATATCATCTTGTTACATCATCTTAATTTGTATATCTGTTATTTCTGTGTTCCCTCTTTGTCTGGCAGTAGACACAGTTTACCGTACTGTCATGCACACACACACACACAGCTAACGATGTCCTACGTTTGTGAGTGTCTCGTCAGCCGCCGTCCTCTCTGATTCTCCTTTTTGTCTCGATACGTCGCCCAGCAGGTTGGTTGTTATCTGATAGTGCAGCCACAGTAGGAAGACCCCAAGGACAGTCTGTACTTTATCCACACAAGACAGGACACGGCCCCCCTAATTGGACTCAGGGAAATATCACTCACATCTGATGTTACACTCAGATCAGCCGTTTGGGAGCTATTTGCAGATTCTTGCCAGTCCATCCTGGGTCTGCACAAACTCAAGTCAAGACCACCCTACCCTTGCTTAATATCTTCGATGTCATCCTATCCTGTACCATGAGCCTGAATCCCCACTGTCCTCTCCCTGTCCTGACACGCTCTGTTGAGTTACTTGACCTCATAAGAAAACATTCTTCTTCCACCTCTAACTCCATTTAGACTCCCCACGCATAATCTCTTCCTGTCTTGCACTGTAGTTCACGTCTGTGTGTAACAGAAGGGGAGGGCTGCCATTTTTGACCAGATCACATTTGGTAGATTTGCTATCTACCATCTCGCTCAATCATTTGTAGCGTGTCACCAACATCACCATTTAATCTTTAGACTTTAATCTTGGATGAAATCAATAATTCTGATTCTGATCACTGATGCCCATTTTAGACAGGGAACATGAAGCCGGCTTGTATTTCCATCTAGCTGACATGAGAGAGGCAAACCGGGGATCACTTATTATTAATTAAAGGGCCAACGAAAAAACACAGAATGCATGTGACAAAAAAAAAAAGTAAAAAAAAAAGACAGAGGTAATGGTCTTGCATATTAGATGAAACCGTTTCTTTAGAGTCATGGCTTGAAAATGTTAAGCTGTCCCCCCTGGTGGACTTCTTGACATCATTTGGTGACCACCAGCTGTTCTTGTGCAACCAAAGCTAAAACTAATGACTTGGAGCTGCTCTGTGGTTGTGTGTTGTGGTTGGGGGGCCCGGTTCTTAATGCCACCTTTGCTAGAGTCCGCTCTGCATTACCGCCACTGTTAAGATGACAGTTACAAGTGTGCAGCTGCTGTCATTTTTGGGAGTGGAGACATGTTTTGCATCCTTAAAGTGTTTGATAGGGCCGTCCCGAAACCCCATAAAAAAGGGAATGCTTACCATCTGAATGTACAGTTTTAACGAAATGCATATTATCTGTTATATTAAAATGAGCCGACGGTTTGCATCTAAAGGCTGATATTCTCCCCTCTCAGGCTCTGGACGAATCTCTCGTCACCGTCAACAGAACGCCTCTCACTGCCTTATATCTTGGGTGAAACTGGTTTGCATGTCGTGAAATATAATTATGCAAATTTTCCAGGTGCCAGGTGGGACATCCTGCTGCACCTGGACGGTGACTTCATCGCTTTGCATACCAGGCATTTTGGAGTTTGGTTTAGAAGTAATCGTAGAGTTTGTGATATAGATCAGCTAATAAATAAATGACCTAAATGACCATTGACCTCAGTTTACTTGAAATGGTTTGATGTTTGTCTTTTGACTGGTTGTACAATGTGGAGATGAATTTGTACAGCTGTGTGTTATTTGCTGCACATATATGTACGCTGACATATAAGTGTATAAATGTGTGTTTGTCTTTGTATATATATACATGCGTGTGTGTGTTTACGTATATAGATCTTCATTTGTCTCATGTGTTTAGATATACAGTATATTTATTCTGTGTGCTTCTCTGTGTTCCTCCAAGCCTGACTGCCAGTTTGTGCGCCCACAGTAATTAAGTGCCTAAGACATTGCATAAGATTTGAAAGAGATGAGCCCTGATCTCACAAAATGGCATCTAAGACCTGCGAGACTCCAGCTCAGATAATTATCCGCTACCAGTGCGCTCCACAACAGTTTCTTGGAACATAAAAACAGTTTGAGAGTCAAAACCTGACACCGCTGCCCGTGTGTCTTCTTTTGTTTCCTGTATTGCTTTCTCACCTCCCATATTATCCTCCCACACGCTGCCGTGTTGTTGGATTTATCATGCTCATTCTGCTGTACTAAGCCGAATACGTAACAGTGATGGAGTCTCACACAACGATTTTAGAGAGTACACTCGAAGCATGGAAGCATGTGACTGAAGGGAGTCGGGCACTCCGCTCCTGTGTCAGCCTCCCATGATGGACTTTCTTGCCTTTGAAGCCTTATCCCATACATCCTATGGAGCAGATTGCATACTGGGTAATGGGAAACCCCGGAGCTGCAACCATACGTCAGTGCTGCCGCTGCACGTCGGACATCAAAACAAGTTCACACACACAGATTTGCAGTCACACGCACACAGCGGGCTCTTTCTGAGTGTGAGGCTTGTACCTGGAGCGTGCCGGAAGGCTTTATGGTTCCACCACGGCCGTATTTAGTGTGCATTTCTCCTCTCCTGCCCTCACATCTCATCACAAGCATCAGTGAACCTCCTCCACGGGGGGTTTTTAATAACGGCCGTTTGACAGGCAGTGTGTTGGCTGACTCTGAATGAATTCAACTGAGCTGTAGATCAGGAAAGTGAGAAAGGAATAGCAACTAGCGAAACATTTACAAGTTCTTTTTTTTTTAACTCTTTTTTTAAATGATCTATTATTATATCATGATGGCTGTGATCCGCTCACAGATGCTCACAGTCGTGCTGATGTACACTACAATAGCACAACTTGTGACATTGCTTTTATACAGCAGTTTAATTCATAAACAAATCCGATGAATCATCGCTGCCCTGATTATCGGGATTTGTCGTGCACTCCTTTTGCATCTTGCAGGCCTTTGGATTTGTATGGTGAGAAAGATGCACAATCAATTCCACAGTCTGGCCGCTTACTGTGCTACTGTGAATACTGAAAGCTTCGTTCTTTTTTTTTTTTTTTCCTCGTGTGCTCTAACACTTATTTTTAGTCTGACATATCACACTGTCCCCAGTGGAAATCTAATTACCTTCTCATATCTTATCAATTAATAATTCAGGACCATTTGTCAGCCTAATACTGACACAGAGAGCTATTGATCATGAATGTGTAATGAGTTTGTACATATTCATAATGGAAATGGAAGAAAGGCTGGGTAATGAATGGTTTTTCCATGTTACTGTACAGGCAGGTGACAGAGAAGAGCTTTCATTTATTTATTTATTTTCAGGAACATTCTTGTCTCACTGACTTATTGCTAAGCTTTGTCCAAGTGGACCAACAGGTTTATACCGAGAGGTTTCTTGGAATGCATTATCCTCTTTTCATTTTGACTTCAGACGTCTCCTCTTCCCTGTTCAAATCACCCAGACTGTCCTCCCTCCTGCTATCTCTCGAAGACAGGAGTCGTCCTTTGCGTTGCCAAGGTCTCGTGTCTCCGTTTCCTGTCAGGACTTTGAGCTATGCAGCTGTTTTTGCGACCGTGTGTGTTTTTAAGAGACTAAAATGTCCAAAAACGGGCCCATTGTGCTTTTTGCCTGCGGTTTTTACTTCCTACACTCGGTGTGTATGCGTGTGTATGAATAGATATTCAGTAATATAAGTGTGAGGATGAGACGAAGGGATTGTCTCATTGGGTTGATGACTCCTGTGTATGCCACATCATTTGCAGCTGATTGTATTATCATTCATTATTCATGCACATATGCAGGCACACAGTTCTTCATTTCCCCACGTACGTCCTTGACTGTACCTGTGAGATGACAATTGCTACTCAGCAGTGTTTAGAGCAGAGCAATGACAGCCATACCAAGGCACGACTTCCTCCCACACCAGCACCAGAATGCACACGGAGGAATTAGATTTGATGAACTCTTGATGAACTTTTTTATGAGCCTCGGTAATGACTGATAGATACTAAGATGACCCAGTGGCTTAAGTGTTGCTCCAGGTTCAATACCGCAAATAAAAGCCGTGACATGATTTGATTTAATCCTGATTCCTGCTGACTACAGAAGCTGAGCATTGTCCCGTTATCTCAGGAAAACAAACATCGTTTTCTCATGAGAAATTAACCCGTTATCATGAGAAAACATCTTTTGTTAGCTTGAGATAACATATTAATTAACTCGTGATCTTGAGATAACTATGTTCGGGGGGAAAAAAAATCTCTTCATGCCTTATCGAGGTGGTTCAACAATTGGCCTACTTGGGTCCTATGTGGAATCCACTCTATCCAGTACTGAAAAATTCCTGACTGACACATACATTGGCATGTAGACACACAACTGTATTGTCAGAAAGTAAACCAGTTCATAGTTCCATTCATGTGACAGTATTAACATGTATCATTTAATTGTCCATCCCCTGCCCGTCTGCGGCCTCAAGCGGACCAGTCCAGCTGACTGAACACGTCTCAGACAGCGTCAACAAAGATTGTGTTACGTTGTGTTTGTATTCGTCTGACCGCTGAGGCTAAGTGGTGCCGTGACGTTATCCTTTCTTTACATTTGTGCCATTGATTGTGGCTTTAGATGCACTATTGTGGCGTTCCTCAGCCCGGTTTATTGGCAGGCCGTAACCGATGTTTGAGTGCCGGGGAGCCATTAGGTGTTGATAGAGATGAATGTGGAGAGGATTACCT
>OMNV01009228.1:0-11369 GCA_900303265.1 Brotula barbata | reverse complement strand
GCCCATCTCAAAAAAAAAAATCTAAGGGGCTTTTAGATGTGGCCCCTGCGCCACGCCCAAGCCGCTTTTTACCTGCCGAGCGTGCCGCTGGGTGCACTCACGAAAACGTTTATCGCTGCCTCCAACACACTTTTGGTGGTTGGTGGTTGATTTAACAGCGGTCGGGAAGATGAATAGATTAACACCCTCGTACAAAACACTCCTGTCGTGCCTATTTGTGTGCAACGTAATCTTATCTCGTCTCTCACTCATAAACTCACCCAACGCAGGCATTTACACATCAACCTCCGTGTCCGTCTCCTCGTATCCAACACCGTCACGCCTGCCGCCCTGAACCCGAAACAGTTTGAGTCATTTACGCCCCCATCATTCTTCCAATCCGTATCGATCGCCCGTTGACCTATGTGCCCTGCTCCCACATGTGACATAAGATCATTTCTTTCTTTACGGACTTCCTCCCCAGCTGTTGGAAGTCATTTAAAATGGATTTCAAAGAGGTGCTGTAAGGTAGTGGATACTCTAGTCTGTGTTTGCATTCAGACGCCGTCGTATTCAGCCAGCAGCCACCCGTAGGCCCGGCTGCGTTTCTCTCCTTTTAGCTCATGTTTACGGCTCCGTAAAGCTCGGACTGTGGGATACAGAGGCTCACAGCCGGCGGAGTGTGTGTGTGCGCGCCTGTGGTTTATCGACTTGCAGGGACAGCAATGGAGAAGGAGAGCTGCTGCAGGTCTATGGATTGGTAACCGCTGCTCTGTGAGGGACTGTTTGTCGTCACTCCATGATGTGTCATTTTTCCTAAAGTTAGTCACCAGGCTTCATCTTTTGTTGGTTGTTGCCTGTTTATGTGCTCCATTCTCTGGGTTACACTCGTATAATATTTCTGTATTTTCAGTAATGATTGAGGTTCTTTTAAATGTCAGATAGCGGACCCAGTAGATTTGTGTTTGTGTGTGTTAGAATGAGAATAATGTGGGCACTTTTCATACAGTTTCAACGATGAACTAGAAAAAGTGGGCGTTCCTTACAAGAGTTACACGCTGATGGAAATTATCAGTGTATAAATAAGCATATCTATTCAAAGCCTGCAGTGACTCATTTGCAGCATTTTCATATTTCATCACGTTTGGAAATTTGAATTTAGGGTATTCGCCAAGAGCGATAAGAAAAGTTTATTTTCTGCCTTTAACTCAGTCACAGTTGTTGGCGGTTTGTTTATTTTGTCGAACTCACTCATCCTTTGGCACCTCTGTCGAATGTAAGCTGTCATCACCTCAAATGAGACCAGAGGAATTACCTTTCATCTATGACTTTCACAAACATAGAACACCTCGTGCGTTATCGTATTACAAAATAATCCGTGTAATTTTACAACGTGACTTTTGACTGGCAGCAGCAACATTGTGTTGCATGTCAGATAATTATTATTGGCTGAGTAATAACAGAGTATTACCTCTCCACTAATGAGACACTTGCAAACACAGCTCAGCGAAGCCTTTTGTTTATCTTTTAAGAATCTTGCTGTCATTCTTGGATTGTGGTTGCTTGTCTTTTTCAATAATAATCTACAATCTGTAGAACCTCAGCTCCTTTTGCAGAGAGACAAACCACTTCAGTTCAGTGCACATCATAGCATTTCCCGCATCCTGTTGGTGATCACTTTGTGGTCACTCTGCTCACAGTGGAAAATAACGTGGTAATATTTTGTGCGAGTGTGCAAACAAACAAGAAAAAAAATCAGTCTGTGGACTGAAAGTTATTGGCCCTGCTTCTCCTTGAGTGCGGTAGATAGTAGATTGTAGTAGATTAGTGAATTCATGATAAGGCATAAACAGTTTCACAGCTAGAGCTGCTATCATTGTCACAAGTTTCTGCTCCTTTCATCGGCTGAGATTCTGCCTGATCCGTCTCCCATTAGCCAGTTTATTCTTGAATTTAGAATCAAAGAGCAGCAAGCCACTGACATAATGATGCTCACAAGTCAGCCTGACTGTCCCCTGCTTATCTGAAATCAGATGCAGTGAACTTCTAAACTTGCTTTAAGGAGATTTATCTGACAGAGTCAATAGCATTTCAATTGGACCTCCTTTCATTAGCATAAAAAACCAAACTGATATCCATTTGTAAACCTGTTATGGTTTCTGCTTCCTCTTATTTTCCTATCGGGTCAATTGGATCTTATCTGAAATGCCTCTGGGGAAATACGGTGATAGAAAAAAGGTAGAACAGGTTGGATAAAAGGATCACCTATGAGATATATATATATATATAGATATATTTATTTACTCTTGCGCCCATTATGAATGAACCTATCTATGTTATAAGTCTAGACCTTTAAGCATGCTGCATCTTTATGAATACAATCCCATGTTTCTGTATACTCACTGAGAAGAATGACAACTGTTTTATCATCGAGTGATCCCATGAATCTCATCCAGATCAGGTTAGTACAAATGTAATCTGATGCTGCCACCTAGTGGTCAAATACTGGTAGTGTGTGGACTGGGACTCCTCAGGCTTTCAATGCGGTGCTGTTTGTGTTTTTATGATTAGTCGTCCTAATCCCCTAAATCCTTGTGAATGATTTGGTGATTGAGTCCAATTTAAGACAAACAGTTCAGGGTTATTTAAAGGACTTTGGACGGATTTAGTGGGCATTTTTAACTCTTTAATGACTGACTATAATAAACTGTGTACATTATTAAAATCCATTATACTAAGTGAAATTTTGATTTCTAGGAATTCTTGAAACCCATTTTATGAACCCATACATTCTTAAATATCAATTAAATCTTAATTCCCGATATGATGGGTATCATTTATACAGACCCCAGGTGTCATGTAATAATCAATGGTGTTTCTATTTTTCTGACTTGTTTCCCAAAGGAACCAGTGATCCATATGTGAAGTTTAAGATTTCCGGGAAGGAGGTGTTCAGGAGTAAGACCATCCATAAGAACCTCAATCCAGTGTGGGACGAGAGAGTCAGCCTTGTGGTGGAGACCCTGAAGGAGCCACTGTATGTCAAGGTAGAGGAAATGTGCACATACTCACCAAAAATCATCTCTATTTGATACAGACCACTATAAGGTTATTATAGACACAGTGAAGATCCTCCCGTTGACAGTTGTTGTATTGTGTCTGTAGGTTTTTGACTATGACTTTGGGCTTCAGGATGATTTCATGGGTTCGTCTTATCTCTACTTGGAGTCACTGGAACATCAGAGGTCTCGGTCTTGTTTTATTCTACTCATTCCTTTCTCTGGTCACCTTTTCCATCGTTACTTATCCCCATTATCTGTTCTTTTCACTTATATTGCTGCTCTCTGTCTCCTCTCATTCTTATTCGCTCCATGTCTCCATTCATAGGCAGTTTTAGAGAAGCACTGAATCTTGGAATTCTAACAGCTTTCTAACAAATACGGCCTTTTGCTTCCCTCTAGTGGTGAGATTTAGCAATGCACCGTTGAACGAGTAAACCGTGTAACGACAATCTATCTTAAAATTTGATTTTATATGGCAAAGTCCATCATTCTATTTCATTTCATCAATGAAAAATGTATGTCGCCATAAAGGTATGACTGCTTTATCATTTTCAGGCAGTTTTTTTCTTTCTTCTTCGGGGATTAAAAACAAACAAACATTCATATCACTGTTGTTTGTGCTATCTTTCCACTTTTCCAAATGGTATTATATGGTTTTCTCTTTGACTGTATGCCAGGGCAAAGGTCAGTCTGAGATAGTTTCGAAGATGATCTGTGTTATTGGATTTCTTTAACCAAGCAGAATGTTCAAGCAAAGGATGTTAAATAATGTATATGGCAATTTTTATTATTTATTAATACATTCCAATTCACTGTACAGTACATTAAAATACCTCAGTCAGGATAAATAACAAGAATAACAATCTTAAACACAGCAGTGAATATGTAAAAAAAAAAACATATTAAAACAGTAAATATAGCTTAAAGAACAGGGCAGTGGAGATTAGACTGGGTAGGGCCACATAAATAAGTTTGTTTTGAGGGTTTTACAGAGTTCCACTTGTCAAAGTTTGGCATTACTGACACCAAGCTGACCTTCTTTATTTCATCATAAAAATAGAAACAGTATTTACAGAGTATTTGCAGAGAGTGTAACAGAGTATTTGCCCTCATTGGCTAAATTTGACTGAAACTGGATGGAAGCATGCTGTGTTTATATTTATAGTCTATGTTAACATAGATGCAGAGTGTTTATGCTGTGTGTGTATAATACACACACCGTATGGATGCCAATGTCCCCTTAACTCTTTTTGCCGTGGGTCTCTGTAGGATGTTGGAAGTAACTCTAGACCTGAACGACCCCCAGTACCCCGAACACAACCTGGGCACCCTGGACCTGGCTGTCACGTTGTCGCCCAAGGAAGGAGACATGAGGGATGCTGTAAGGAAATTAAATATCTAAATCTGACCACATTCTTCATTCTGTCACTCTCCCTGCACAGGCTACATTTTCTCCTTTCATCTGGGTGTCGTTCCTCCTTATATTACACACCCTGACTTACACCTCCATCGCTGTAACAATATGACCGCCGAAGCCAAACATAGCAATCGTATTAAGCTCAGTTGCTTCTAGTAATGAATGAACGATATCAACTTCATTTGTACCTTCTTGTAGTTAAAGAACAATTGAATGCTCTGAATAAGTTTCCAGTTTTATTCCAGATAAACTGTGTCACCATACATCACGAGCCCAGGTAGGCTGTCTTGAACTGGAATATGCTGGCTTCCTCCAAACTCTTCATCTCAGCAAAAACATATGCATAAACACGAGTGTGCTGTAATTAACATGTGGTGAAGAAGTGAAGTTCCGTGTTCAAAGAGCACTGCGTTCTCGTTCCTAATTATGTTGGCTCGTTCCTCCGCGGACGTGTTCGATGTTTGAGAGTTGCATTTATTTCTGTTCAATTATTTGTTTGGATAATTGGACCCCTGCATGCTGCATCCGGAACAAGGCAGAGTCATGGGGGAAATATTTTATTCCTTTTGATCTGATGTCTTAATTCCACTGCTTATTTAGTAGCAGAGTGCAGAGAGTCCACGTTTGACAGAACAAATAAACTCTATTTAGGTGAAGCATCATTTTGGATCTCTCCAACTGTGAGGAAAATGAGTACAAGGTTACGCTAGAACAGTCTCCTCTACTGCCATCTACTGGCAGGGAAAGGGAATGAAGACTGCACAACTTCAATGTACTTTTAAGTCTCCAAACTATTAACCTCTTGCACACCCTGTGGGACGGTTTTAATGCGTGAGATTATGAAAAATACAATAAAATATGTTACTGGAGCCTAAAATTTGCATAAAGTGATCCGTTTTATGACAGCTTTGCTATATGAAGTCCTTAAATTTATAGAAAGTGCATCTTCAAGTTTACCAGGAACTGTGTGAGTTTATTTGTGCACATGTACACAGCCACAGTTTGTGCAACCAGTTTGTAAAACACAAACTGGGGCTAGTGAGTATTCACACTGGATATCCTTATCTGTGTGTGTGTGTGCTCTTACACAAACACTCATGACATCGTAGGACCAATAAGAGCGCTTCTTCTACAGTATGACTTGCTTTCTTAACTTGCATGATTGACAACTGCTCCCCCCCAACGCCACTCCCCCTCCTCTCTCGATAAACTAACCACCCCCTCACACCTTGCCAAGGCTGACCTCTGAACTTCAAGCACCCTGCTGTACCCTTTACCCTCCTGATCCTGCAGCTTGAATGGGGGAGACATTGGGAGGCGGGGGCGCAGCTTTGTAACAGCTTTGTCTCATTTACAGACCATGCTTTTGAGAAGGAACTGGAAACGATCTAGTAAGGTAAACTAAAGCAGCATGTAACCCCCACCCACCACACACACCTCCGAATCCACCCAACCCCACCGCCCACCGCACTGTTCTTCACCTCTCCTGCACTTTTCACCGGTGTCCTTGGTACATGGATGGAGACTCCCCGGCCCTCTCCTCCTCTCCTCTTCCTCCTACTCCTTCTCCTCCCTCAGTGGTTTTTGCAGTTACCCTTCGTTATCTATTCTTTAATTGTCCTCATTTTCATCGGCTTATTTTCCACAAGCTGCAATATACTTCCAAAGGTAAACTGAAGTTACCACTGTCATCATAAGTACACATATGAAGTATTTTAGTATTGTAAAAATCAGCAAGTATGTTTAATAACCACTTAAGCCCGGGGGGAATAATTCCTCTTTTGCACTGTCAGCATGTTTCTTCACCAGCTGAGCTCATTCTGGCTGTCGGCATCGCGTATAATCTATTTTTTTCCCGAGAGCAATAAATCTGAATCATTCACTGTGAGCACAGTGTTCAGTACATCGTGATTTAGAAGACAAAAATTGATGATGTGATTCACTCCCTGATGAAGGCTGGTCACCAAAATGCTTTTATGGTTGGAGTTTAAAGATGCCAATAAAAGGTTTTAATTTTAATGAGATGTGGGCAGGGTGCCGTGGTCCTTATTTCTTTTTCATTTGGAGTCTTCTATCCTTTGACCACAGAGCACTTAACACTTTAACTCTATTTACAATGTTTTTCAAAGTGTTTCAAAGTGACATTTCGTTGTGGTTTTTTTAAGGCAAATAATGACCGTGAAAACCAAACTGAAGAGAAAAGTTTATCATAAGTTCACTCTCAATAAACACTACTCAAATTTTTCACTTCAGAAAGTTCCCTTTCCGTTTCTATGCTTTTGTGTAAATTTTAGTGTAAATCCTGCGTTCTGTGTTGATTTATAGACAATTTTAAGCCCTGTCTCGATCTGGCCTGCTGGGCTGTTTTGATTCAATTCATTCAAGCTGTGAAGAGTGTCGTATATCAGGGTAAAGGGATTCTATTCTACTCTATTGCTATTTGCCAGGTGCTCCACTGGATTATAATCTTTTTTTTTTATTTTTCTGGGAACCTGGAAGTCCCCTGGGTCATTCTTCCTTAACTATTTATATCAATCATTTATATTTTAGACTTTTATTCCAAAACCTGGTTCCACATCCACTTGGGCTTAAGTGGTTCTCCACAGTTTATGATGAAAACTTTGTGAGTTGTAAAATCTCTATAGGAAACAGTTGCGATTTGAATGTATAATCTGTGATCCTCGGATTGGACAGACAGAGAAGAGCACGTCAAACTCATTTACATTTCAAATGAAATCTTTCTCTTCTTAAATAGATGTGGAACAGTGATTCTGCTTAAGAAAGCAATTTTGGTACTTCAACCTTTGATCTGCATTCTGCGGTGTGTTGCAGCTAATTGGTGAGAAAATAAAGCATTGGATTTGTTTGCTTGAGGAGTTCTAAAGGGGTCCTGGATTTTGAAACAAACGACATGGAGAAACGGAGAGAGAGAGAGAGAGAGAGAGAGATGAGGAGAGACTTGTTGATTGGGAACGGATCACTCTCAGACCCCTTTACATTCGCTTTCTGTTGAGTTCTCATCTCGCCTGATGTACCTGATCGCTGCCATTTGGTTCCATTTCAGTGACTGTCATTGGCTGTAAGGCTGAACACAAAGCATGCTGGTCCAGGTTTCTGCTTCCTCTCATTGGCTCGTGCATGCGGCATCAATCGTTCCAAATCACCAAATATGAGCACACGGTTTATGTTTGCTCATAATTCTCACTATAAAGGCACATTTGGGTACTTTTTTACAACACATTCCCATTTTGGTCAGAGGTTGCCAATGACAAGGAAACAGCAACTGTGTGAAACCACTCTCACTTTCAGTGGATCTGCTCTCACTTTCATGTAGACGCATGAAAGTGCATTCTCCCTTAAGTTCAAATCCACCAAGAGACACAGCAGCACATTTGAAGTGTTGTTGGTTGGAGCTGGGGCTGACGTCCTGCTGTATCGAGCTTCCCCAAACCGAGCCTTTGAAGCCTCCAATCTGGGCCACCCCGCCTGTGACTCGGGAATTAACTCATACACGAGCTAACTAGCTACTCTGTTATCCCAACAAAAAAGCCGCTGCTCCTAGGTGCTCGACTGCGTGCAGCACATGGTTTATTTTTACACAAACGCTGCTTTTTAATCCAGCGTCTACGAGTGTCGAACCCTCTACAGCAGTTCTGAGTCGGAGGCAAATTGCTCATTTTGGCATTTTGAGCAATCCTGTTTGTTCTTAATGACAGAAGAGGAACCGTGCTCGAAAATTGAATTGTATTTCCTGTTCCGAGACCTCCTCTCGGAGAACATCACTATTTATGATGGCTCTCCTGCTGAGCTCTGGCACAGAGACGTGGATTCCCGATCCAAACGGTTCGATTTCCAGTAATAAGCAGCACGGAGCAACAAAACAAAGGAAGCGATTAGGATCGTGCTCGGGAAGGACATGACCACGACCTCTCATGATTAGCATACGGCGTGTTTGCAGCAAGCCATGGCGAGAAATGTGGGAGTAGATGCATGGGAGGTTGGCTGTATCGCAAGGAGACATTCTCATTGTTTAATGTCTGGAGAATGGAAATTAAGAGGCTGCATCTCCAGATCAAAGGCCCGCGCTCGCGAGCAGGGTTTGTTCAGAGTTTAATGAAATTCACCCACAAAACAAAAGCTCCGCTAATAAATTCTCTCTAACGAGGAAGGCGGGGCCCAAGCGGCAGAGATAGGGAGGGTTTGTTTGACAAATAAATACTCCGCTCTTTGTTCCGTTGAAGGATACTGACACGGCTCAAAGAGAGGTTAAACAGGTCTGTAAGTGGCGAGAAAACAGCTGTAAAGACGCACGGACTTGACATGCGAAGAATCATAAACCTCAGTTTGCACTTCCGTCATCATTCAGTACGGCCCTGCGGAGATTTACAGCATTACCGCACACTGACAGTTTTCTGTCTATAGTGGCTTGGATTGCCAACAAATCACCATTTATAACTGACAGAAATGTAATTTGATTGCGAAAGATGACCTTTGACTGGCCCAGTGAGATACAGATCATCTCTGTTTTAGGCACATCCTCCCAGAGAGGATTTTTAGGAAACATCACTATGTCATGATGTCATTTTCACAACAAATGGACTGAATCCTGGGAATCCCTGACTTGTAATGAACTGAGCACAAACCTCGGGAGTAAGATTCTGCTGAAATATCTCATTCCTCGTTCCAGCGTCATCACGTGTTTGCCTGCTTCTCTTTGTGTTATCCTGACGTGGTTTTGGTGTCATATTGTTCATTTCCTCGTTGACAGAGTTTACACGCCATAGTATTTCTCTCCTATGGTTAATAAACATTTTTCTGTGTGTTTGTGTGTGTGTGTGTGTGTTTTCTGTTGGTGCTTGTGTATGCCACCATGTGCTGTATGTCCTGTTTGTGTAAAAACGTTTCTGTGAATGTGTGTGTGTTTGTTTGTCCACACGTGAGCAGTACCAGAGTATGCGGCTGTCAGATGTACACAAGAAGGCCCAGCTGTGGCGAGGCATCGTTAGCATCAGCCTGATAGAAGGTCGTGGCCTCCAGCCAATGGACGCCAACGGCCTCAGTGACCCCTATGTCAAATTCAGAATGGGACATCAGAAATATAAGAGCAAGGTAAGGTATACACATCTGCTCCACAATAATTTTTCTTTCTTTGTCTGCCTGGCTAGTGAGCTTACTGTCTGGCTAGCTAGCGAACTGCATGAAGACTAGCTGCTATCTAGCTAGCTGACTGGCAGGCTATCTAGCTAGCTCCCTGGCTGGCTAGCTGTCTGGCTAGCTAGATAGCTATATGGCAGCCAGCTGTCTGGATAGAAATTAAATAGCATTTTGATAGAAATTATGCATTCAACACAAGTCAGTAACAACATTTATAACTTTTGGTTTCCAGTGTATTGCTGTGCATATCCCGGATGAGCAAGCAAATTCTTTCTTTCTGTCACTCATTCAGACAATCCCCAAAACGTTGAACCCCCAGTGGAGAGAGCAGTTTGATTTCCATCTGTACGACGAGCAGGGAGGCTACGTAGACATCACAGTCTGGGACAAAGACGCTGGCAAGAAGGACGACTTCATGGGAAGGAAAGACAAACTCTTTTAGTCTCACTGCCTCTGTTGTGTTTGTCGCTTTCCAGGTAAAGGCAGTTATTGCTAAAGGCCCTATTCTGCCATATTCATGTGGGATTAGCTTTAAAAGGAAAGGTTGTAAAATGCTATTCTTGCTGCAGCCTCTGTATCACTTTGACCAATATAAGATAAATCAAGTAAATCAAGTTGAATCAAGTAAAAACTGCCTCAAGTTCAAGTCGTAACATATAAATTGAAATGCTGGGTAAATATTGCAGGATTTTCCAAGGAGTGACAAAAGATTTTCTGGTCATTTCCTCCCACTTGATGATGATTTAACCATGAACTCTGACCTCGGCCTAATAATTAGTATCCTTAGTGTTTATTACCATTACAATTTTTGTGTTTTTTTTGTGTTTTTTTCCTTAGCTTTCTTTATCTTTTACAATCTGATTATGATTTTTTAATTTTTAATTCTGCTTGTGTGCACGTCCTTTAGGTGCACAATTGACTTGTCGGTCCTAAGTAAAGAACACACACACAGACTGGAGCTGCCGCTGGAGGAAGGCGAAGGCTTCCTGGTGCTGCTGGTCACACTCACAGCGTCTGCTGCCGTTTCCATCTCAGACCTGTCTGTCAACATGCTGGACGACCCACACGAGAGACGCCAGATCATGCAGAGATATGTAAGTTCGTCTCACACTGAAGAGGGGTATCTGACTCTGTGGGTAACTGTAGATGATGGTGATGATGTGAGACTTTGATTTGAGATAGAACACGCAATATATCTCGCTGTCTGTGTGAGACATCGACACTTCAAAGTCCCACTCATTTTCAAAGGTAACAGGCCCAACCAAAATCAAGAACGCTTTTAAACAAATGTGTAGAAACACGGCAACAAAACAACCATTATGACGAAATATCTCTGCATACAGAAGACGATATTCAGGGCAAAATAATACCTTACAAGACTTAAGATGCACTTTGAGTCTTTTCCTATTCTCAGCGTTCCCATTATTGTTAATTGGTTCAAATATCATGTCCGCTTGCATCACCACCTTGAGACCACCTTGCAGAGATCGACTTTTGTTTTGGTTTATCCACTACTTACTCTGTAGTTGGAAAGACACTTGACATTTGTCGAACAAACACAGAAAATTCTTTATCTTTCTTCCCACTCCGATTCTTTCCCGTCTTTCTACCCTGACTTTTATACCTAAATAGACTATAACCGGTGCTAAATCCTCTCTCTATCGATTGTCTCTGGTGACTCATGACCGTTCTGCGCTCCCCAACCAGCATACATGAACCAAATCAATACAATTCCGCCTTTTCTGAGTAAACACAAT
>OMNV01009227.1:96964-121694 GCA_900303265.1 Brotula barbata | reverse complement strand
ATCACACAGTTTCTCTGCACATCATTGATGTCTGTTGGTGTGTTTTGTCTGACTGCGAAACCTGACAGTTGGCACCGTGTTGTTGTGTGTGTATGTGTATGTATGTGTATATACAGTATGTGTGTGTGTGTATATGTATATATATATATATATATATATAATGTTATATTGGTAGGTTATATATTATATTATGTTATGTTATTTGTTCTATATCCGCTATGTTTCTCTTATCATTGTTTTTGTTGTTTTTGTTATTGTTTTGTTGTTATTAGCTACTGGATGACTTGAATTTTTCGGGATTGATACTTTGGGATTAATAAAGTATCTATCTATCTGTCTATCTATCTATCTATCTATATATCTATCTATCTATCTATCTATCTATCTGTCTATCTGTCTATCTGTCTGTCTGTCTGTCTGTCTATCTGTCTGTCTGTCTGTCTGTCCTTCCTCTAAGGTTGGTCTCCACAGTGCCCCAGAGGTTCACAGTGGTATTGCACCAGATGGATGGCGAAATGCCATTTTGTTGAGTGGGCATAAAAATGTTCAGAATGGCCGTAGAATATGAATGAAATCATGCTTTCTTGTATTTCCAAGCAAGTATGTTAAGAAACCCGACACAGCGACGGTGCAGTCCCAACACAGCTACAATCTTTTGTTTTCCTTCACAATGACACAGTTAGGACTGTGAGTCAGGCCTCATTGTATTTTTCAGCAGAACATGCTAAAGAAAAGACACACACACACACACACACACACACACACACACACACACACACTGTGACCTCCTCACCCTTCTGCTTCACTGCCCAAACAGCCTTTTGTTCTCTCCTCTGGCCAATGACACGGCTTTTGTTTGACTGTCAGCCAATCAGGAGGCCGGCTGTGACTCCGAGCAGCCAATTACAGCTTCAAATGTATCCACAAACTGACCAATGAGCAAGCAAACATCCTTTGCCCCCATTTACCCCTTTGTTACCCCCCCTCCACACACACACACTGTACTTTTTCATTGTCAGATTACACGTGTGCTGTGCAAAGATTTCAAAGACAGTCAAACTGAACAGAAATGTAAGGGAATTTTAAAATGTCAAATATAAAATGTAAGGGATACTCTAATGGATTTTAGGATTTCTGAAAATTTGAGCTTATCTAAAAATATATGTTTACATTTCTGCATGGTATATTCAATAATCAGTGGTTAAGAATGTGAAAATTCATCCAAAGTCCTGCAGAGAACCCTGAACTGTTGGCATTAATGCTGTAAAGTTTACAGGCACCAGCGTTGAAGGGGTTAAACGGCAGTGAGTGGGTTTCCTCATATCAAAATGACAGCAGAGATAGAAACGCATTGGTCTTGTTGTTGTTTTCTTGTCATTTTCTATTGTTCACGGAGGCACAATCCAAAATAGATGGATACATTATTCATGTATCCATTTTTATCAGAGTTATGTTAATTGAATGCTGGAGTGTAGTTTCTTTCAGGGATTTTTTTCCCAAATTTTGCACCAAGGGACAAGGACAAATTTGGCATCACCTCTAAATAGAGGTGAGGCAGAGAGAGAGAGAGAGAGAGAGAGAGAGAGATGGCATGACGTGAGCATGAGAGAATCCGCATGACGTTACGTAAAGGCTTTAACGCTGCGATGATTCTCCTCTGTATATCCTCCTCTCCCTTTGTCGCCCCCTGCTGGTCAGAGCACCGAGCTGCCGGATTCAGCCTGTAAAGTGTGTTTACAGATCGGAGGAAGGTTTGGATCCACGGGTCAAACATGGCAGAGACAAAGCATCCTGATATTTGGATGACCCAGGAGGTAAAATAACTCAGATGATATTCACTTCTCAGCTCTGTTCATCCTAATTGTTCATTTCCAGGCACCATTTTTTTGATCATCACAGAAGATTAAAAATGAAGAAAAAATCCTACAAATGAAAAGTGGCTGTAAGATGAGTCACATAATTTACACAGAGACAGAGTGAGCCTTCGCCTGGAAGACAGTGACCGTCTCATCAGCCGGGCTCTGATGTCTCCTTTAATCCCTGGGAAATGAACTGGCAATAGAAGCAAACAGCTGAGGGTTATTTAAAGGACAATAAATACATTTAATTCACATTACTTTGAGGTAAACATCAATGGGTCCATTTTAATACAGTTCTGTACTTTCCATCAAGATGTCAGGGCCACAGCAAATACAATATTTTAATTAATAGTTTTAAATAATGACTAATATTTTGGATTTTTGGGCTAATGAATGGCAGACCTGAGACTGGGACGCTTTCACTCTTTAATTTCTATCCAAGTTGTGTCCTGTTGCTGCTGTTGACAAGATGATGCAGTTCAATTAAAGATTTTCTGGACTCCTTAGTACTGAGAGCCAGACTGAGGCCAGTAAACAGCGCTGGGACTCGTCCAAGACAGTGAAGAACATCAGACTGCAGAGCAGATACGACACTGAAACTCTGCCAAGAGACGCACAGAGCCGGAGCGACAGAGAATTCAGCTGGGCCTCTGGGCCTTCACTGTTTGTGCTGATTCATGGGAGAGTGACCTGACATTCACCGTAACTGTCATAAAATGTTAAGGAGGAGCAGGATGCACGCGAGAGCGATGTTTATGAAACCATAAACTCAAAACCCTTCAGAATACTGCTACGTAGATTAAGGTCGTTCAGTATACGGAAGGCCGGAGATAAATGCAGCATCCTGAGCACGAGTCCATGTTTGGACGGGTTTGGGGTCCAGGTGAAAGTTATGGTGAAGTTGTGTGTGTGATCTCAGTGGTGGAGAGGCCGTGGGGTGTGCGGTGTGATGGTAACATCCGGTCAGTGTAGCAGTAGCAGTCACTCTCTAAGCTATGTTCACCATCCACATGTTTTGCTTACATGTGACACAGAACTGGATGTGAACGAACTGAGTCTGATTTTTTTTTTCAGATCAGATTAGGGCCTCTTCAGTACGTGGTCCTAGATGAGCTCCGTATCTGACGTGTGACCGAAACAGATTTGTCTTTCTGCACTGAATAGAGAGAGCAGAGCACTGATGTCTGAAGGGTCCTGCTGTGCAGCTCCAACAGATGCCTGCCTGATGGTCTGAAGCCAACGGTCAACAGCAGGCCACGAGTGACACGATCAAAAAATACATTTACACAATCCAATAAATCAATATAAAACTGGAGATGAGCTGTGAAGAGCCTGAAAATAAATACAAATGGGATCAAAACACGTTTCACCTTTAATCCAATGAAACCAATGAAATTAAAAACACATTCTTTCCCATCAAACCAACAACTTTATATGTATTTACTCTTTTTAAACAAAAACCATATACAAACATGTACTTTTATATTACAACATGTTACAAATATTAAACTATTACCAAAGTAATGCAACTTATTACTATTATATTATATTATATGTACATTTCAAAGGGTTTCAGTCAGTTTGAAGTGAAGATGTGCTGAAACTGAGGGAACATTTGAAGAATAAGGTTTCAAAGGACGATGTGTGAAAAGCTGACTGACATGTGCACTTTGATGCGCTTTTATCTAGTCATAGCGTCATTAACATGACTTTATGAAACGGAACAATCAACACAAACACACTGATCTCACCATCATCAAACATCCAGTTCACGTTTGTTCATTTCCAGTGCATTTAAAATGAAAGAGTTCACTGTCATTTACCGTAAATGTATTCTTGTTTTATTGTCAAAGCTCTCATCATACGGGTCACTTTGTTCTTTCAAAGTTTGGGTGGGGCGCCACCTACTGCAAAATTCAGGACACAGAAATTAAGGGTAAAAATGGAGTAAAATTGAGACGTCAAAAAAACAAACTCTATGCTCATTTATCTCTCCACACCAAGTAGAGGCACAGATAATATAATTATTATGATTACTGTTATTATTATTATTATTATTGGAATAAAACAAATTCTCGTGTTTATGTTTCATCTTTGTTTGAGATTAGATTATAAAACTAAGTACAACTCAGTGTCATCCCCTGAGCGCTGCGTCTTTGAATGATTTTGACAGTCTTATCTTTTTAATTAACACATTGATGCCGAGTTGTGTTTTTGCTGCAACACAATGACCAAACGGACAAACAGTAAGAATCCAACGCATAATCTTAAACTCTCGATTAGCATCGATCATGTCTCAGGTTCGATTCCCTCAGATGAGGGCTCAGAGACCTAAATCAAAGTCCAGCCTCCTCCTCATCTCTGTGTGAACTTGGACCATTAGACGGTTTCATCGTGCGCATCAAAGCAGCGCTCATTTGCATTTGAAATCCTTTCACTTTATTGATGAGGATGATGATGATGACGTGTTCAGTCTCAACTATAAGACAGACAGGCAGGTCAGAGGTCGGAGCATCTTTTTGGAAACTTTTGGATGATGGAGACAAGCAGAGTGTCAGACTTCAGCATCGAGCGCATCCTGGGCCCCCAGCTTGGACACCACAAGGCCGCGTCGGACGGATACATGCAGCGGATTCCAGAGTCCGGGAACCTTATCCGGCCTGCAGTCCCGATCGCGGTACCGATACCTGTTCCGATTCCAGTTCATGGCTACCTGCAGTGTAGGGGGGTGAACTTTGGAGACGCGTTCTGTCCGTACGGAGCAGGTTTCCATCCCGCAGACTACAGCTGCGTCTACCACAAACCTGCCGTTTACGCACGGTTCAGTCCGGATACAGGTAAGAATGTGAATCTACTCACCAAGACTTAGTCTCTGAATGAACTTTAGTCCAAAGTTCCAAACCTTTACCTTTTAGACCATCTAGTCATGCGTGTAACATCCCGTTACGCATTGAATGCAGACTGAATTTAAACTCACTGAAAGACAAATTCTGAATTTGAGAAACCATTTCAATGAAGACTTCACTTTTGATTTGATTCAATTAAAAGTTTTTATATTTAAATGAATTCAGAGAAGCCCGTTTAAATATACACCAATGATATTTCGGCTGTGTCCAAGAGTCGAAATGTGACTTTCGACCTAAACCTCTCTTATTTTGGCAGATCCCCAGCCGCTTACGGGTTACCATGGTTACCAACCGGCCGGCGTGTCGGTGCAAGCGCAACAGCGTCAGAAGGCCCGGATGAGGACGGTATTCACCGACAGCCAGACCAAACAGCTGGAGGCGCTTTTCGACCTCACCGACTACCCGCCGATGGAGACGCGAGCGGAGCTGGCGCGGAACGCCGGGCTGAGCGAGGAGACCGTGAGGGTGAGTAAACACACACATTCACACACACAAATCAACTATTCCCTCCAGAACCCTAAACACTAATCACGTTCGCGTTGTTGGATGGGGAGAAAACTTTGAAGAACTTGTAGGTGCGTTACGCATGAGTGATTTTTACGCATGACGCACACCCAAACCCAAACCATTAGGATCCAGACTTTCACCATGCAAGTTTGTCTTTTTATAGAAGGAATGAGGTTGCAAGTGATATTTTTGTGTCATTGGTTTTGAACATCTAAACTCATCCGCTGTACCAAACCTGATCCAACTGACAACAACCTGAATCATGGGACCTGGAATCAAACATCTCCCTCTTCTTCTTCACTCTCTTTTCACAGGTTTGGTTTAAGAACCGCAGAGCCAGGAGGAAGCGCCAGTGCAGTGGGTCTAGGGTCAAATCCCCCACCCCTCCCCACCATGGACCCTGACCGGGCCTGCTTCCTGTACACCGGCAGACAGTGAACCTGCTCCACACAGCTTTAAACCCTGTCCACTTCCTGTCCCACCTGTGACGATGTGGATCAAAGCCCGAAGATAAACGACAAACAGGAATTCTAGTTTAAAAATATTATTTCTATTTAATTTATTGACAAATGACACTGTATTTCTCACGTACCAGCACGTTTGTATGCTTGAGTTGTTGAGTGGAAAAATAAATTCCCATTCTTGATAAGAATCCGCCTGGAGTTGCTCTTTATTTTTGAGTTACTGAACCTGAAGGGCTACTGGCCTCTTGGTGCTTCATCATAAGCCATCAGTATACCTTCACAGAAATGTTATAATAACTGTGCCAGCAACTGGAAAATATGAAACCTGATGTTATCCATGAATATAAATCAAAATAAAACAGACAAGAGCGGTAAAAAACAACACCAAATTCTTTATTATATTCATAGAGTCACTGTTATTATTGGAAGCATGTCCATGCTGAAGAGAAGAAGATACACATATTGAAAAAAATAATATAAATACTGATAAAGTTACAGAGAGAGCATGCAATGAGTATCTATTACAATGAGGAAGTCCAGTGTTTGTCCTCCCGTTTCCCCTTTACATCCATCAAAATCACACGACTGGACTGCATATGGTAACACACACACACACACCGCACAAAGAAACTGCAAAATAAAAAGTACACTTAGTGAAGTTATCAAAATATATAGGCTATATATGATCGGATGATGACGATAGAGCAACCAGTGATGAGTTAGTAACCACGAGATGAACACTGAGTCGTTTTAAAGGAATCGTACCGCTGCACCTTTTTATCCATTTACAATAAAAATCACATCGGCTCACATTCCTGATGATCGTTTTGAAACAGTCATCATCACTCATTTACCGGACTCATTTTCAGCTGCGGATTTCAGTTCATTTCTCTGAACATCTGTTTGCAGACAGACTTCCTGCTCATCCGTCCATAACATTAGATCATAATGAGGCGACGTTCACTGAATTCCGTCCACATATCCACGTTTAACGTGCAAATAACCCACACTGATCCTCGTGGTTCGTTCACTGGGTGCGATGTTTCATGTAAGTCACAAGTCGTAAGGCTGAGAACAGAAAAATCCCACGACACAGCTACGTGTCTGTCGGTAGCCAAGGTAACCGGAGCTTCCTACCTCCGTCAGAGAGCTACAAGGGGCGTCCCACATTTCAGGCTTTATTTACACCCTCTCCCTTTTTACGGATCCCAGCCACCCTTCAGACAGAATTTGGGAATGGGAATGTCAAAAGGTCTGCAAAGTTGATTTACATAGGAATGAACTGAAACCAAGGAGGGGAAGAGTGCAAACATTGGTGAATCACGTGGAAAACAAGCATCAGGAATCAAAAGTGATGGAGTTAATGAACCGGTGACATTCATGTGACACTAAGCGATCAAGCCAGATTACAGAACGGTCAGAATCCGACCGCAGCTTCACTTTTACTTCACTGACGAGCTTCCACCATCGCTGTGCTCCACTCATATGGAGGTTTATGATGAATGACACCACCACACCGTGCTGCACGGTGCTCATCCTGAAGTTGAGGCCACGTTCACACTACAAGTGGAAATATCCAATGCTGATGTTGGGCTCAGATTAGATTTTTTTCCCATTCTTCCTTGTAAGTGAACCACATCTGTATGGACGGACTTCACACGGCTCACCGTAGCCATTTGTGTCGTGATGACTTCGAACACTGTACGATCACTGCAGTGTGAACGTGGACTGCATCTGTCTCTCTTAATAAACGTCCGAAATTTAGTGTTATAAAAGAAAAATGACTGCTTTTTTTAATAAGCAGCTCTGTTCATTGTTCATGTTTTAATTTTGGGGTCGAATGAATCCTAAAAAAACAACAAAGCTACCTGAGCAGGTCTGTGCTCCGTTCTCAAATGTAGCTGCAGTTTTTCTGCAACAGGAAGCTCAAACACTGACCTCTAGTGAAAATAACACCAAACGGGTGTGAGCGCTGCACTTAATCTCGGTATGACGTCGAAGCCGATTTATACACAGCAGAGTGAAGGAGCAACCACGTGTGTGTACTTTAGCCAAGGCTGCAGAAACTCAATCGAAAGCGCCGCCAAACAAGACGAAAGAAAACGACCCACAAATGTTTAATCTGCTGCAGACAGCGAGCGAAGGCCATCTAATCTGTCACGCTCGCTCAGGTTCGTCACAGATCCAACTCAAATAAAGTACCCAGTCCCATGTTTCTGTAGCCTTGGCCGGTGAAGTGTGAGCTGAGTATTCATCTCTCTGTACGAGTGTGAAGAGACATTAACACAGGAACCATTTCCACACAGAATACACTGGTTTCACATATTGCTGTTTTCAGTTATGCACATACGCGAGAAAGAGAGAGATTTAAACATTAAGTACGCACAAAAGTGTCAATTCAGTTTTGCGTGTTTGCTTTCTGTGGATGCTCACATTCCCCCAAAAGTCCCAAAGTTTGTTTTAAATGAAGGGAAAGAACGGGAAAGGAGGAGCAGAACGAGACAGAGGAGAGCTTTCTCGCTGGAGTTTGTAGACTAATTCAACACTGATTCATCAAGGATATAAAAGTGCTGCTGCACTGCCCTCTATGGGTTCAAACCTGCACACACGTTACGCTTGCGACTGCTGCTCCATCAGTGACATCACACTGCCTTATGCCTGTTGGGGATCAAACTATTTTACCCTGGAAATGTTTAATGGCCTCACGAATCCCCCAGCATGACAATCACAGAAATGATAGGAGATGATGTCTATAGCTGGATTGTTTTCATGTGTGCCAAAGGAGATTGGACATTTTGGAGTTCAATGAATATCCTGATGTAGTATCATACGCTCCAAAGCTGCCCACGACGTTTCTGCCCCGCGTGAGGCAGAGTCTGATTCATGCCAGCATCGTAAAAACATTTTAAAAAATGAATAAGATTTGGTTTAAGAACACAGAGCTGTATGATTATCTTCAAACAATATTATAAAGAATTCATTTCATTCTCAGACGATTAAGCTTAGGAACAAAATTGTGAATATTAATTGTGAATAAGAGGACTTAGTTGGGTTTGTTGTTTGTTTTGGGTGCGTTAGCAGTTTTGGTTATGTCACGGTATGATTATAGCTCTTTATAAGATTCTGTAATATATTAAAACTCCACCAAAGACCGACTAAGATGTATTTCGCAACACATTGATTCATAACGACAGCGGCAAAGCCCAAGGGCACTGATGGCTGACTAGAACATTGAAAGCCATTCTGTTATGAATGAAGATAAATAAAAACCCTAGTAAGAAAAATGTAGTATTTCTAGTTTGATTTCATTCGATTGCCTGTCGATTCTATGGGGAAAATGTACAAAATGATACCCAACGCATTTTAAAAAGGGAATGTTAGGGGAATCAAAAATTAGAACTTAAAAAGTAAGATACTAATGGACAATAAAGGATTATTTTAAAGTAAAAGTAAAGAGTTCTCTCTAGAAATTCTCACGACATTATTATGTATGAAGTTACTACGCCTTTTCTATGATCTATACCAGATTATTAGTGGGTTACTAATGTGAGGAAACCCATTAAATTGGCCTCAAATCCTCTAAATAACCCTAAACAGTTTGTCTTATTCTGTGATCACTCGTAAGTTATTGTAACATTGTTTAAAGGTTTAAGATCATTTGTGTGTGCAGGTACAAGAAATGAAGGTACTTTTTGAAGGACTGCATTTCTATAAGTTATTGATTTTGATTTTCCAAAGATGTGGTGGGAGACCATTTCAAGAACCATTTCATCTCCGTCACCGTGATTAAATGATCTGCAACATAAAGCTGAGAGGCAAAATAAATCTGATAAATTTCATTATAAGCGAACCCTGTTTTCAGTTTGACATCTTAGGTTAAAGCATGCAGGTTATACGTTGTTATTATTTCTTGAAGTTTTTCACACACCGAGTTGAGAGATGTTTTGGGGTGACGATTGGATCTGTGTCACTGAATCACAGTAAAAAAGACACAGATGTGGACAGCAACACAGAAGGTACAATTTGGCTTTAACCTTACACGGCCGAACTTGCTGTGGTTGAAAGAAAACGACTGAATACTTGAATGAAAGATCAGACTTTGATTTGGTCTCAGATGAGAAGCGAGGACATATAATTTGCCTATTTTCCTCATTTTATGTCCTAATAAAAGTGACAGATCACGTCTGGAGAGTTCTGAATCTAGTAGCAGCACAAACACATTTTTGAGGGGTTTGTTATTCTGAGATTAAATGGACTTCTGTGTTTTTTCAGCCTCAAAAATGTACAAATAGAGAGAAAATGTAAAACCAAAACAATGACAGGAGACAATCTGATCTGTTAAGCAGCAGAGGAGACAGAAGAGACGGTTTTAACAGGGCTGGAATCTTAGTTTGGTTAAAGGACATTTACAGGACATTTTGATCAAATACAAGGCACTAGATTTTGCTATAGAACATCTACATGAGAGGGTGTGTGTGTGAGGGGGGGTGTGTGTCACTACGAGAAAATTGACTGACAACAGCAAGATTCTCAAGAGAGAGAGAGAGAGAGAGATTGATAGAGGAAAGAGGAAGAGACTGATCTGGTGCAGGAATAGTGGAAGAGGAGGAGGAAATGGTTAGGACTGCATCTCAGCACGCAGCATCCAAGGAAACCAACAGCAGAACAACAACCTGGAGGAGAAGCAGAAAGGGCGGGAGGGAGGAAGAGAGGGAGGTGAAAATGAGGAAGGTGAGAGATAACGAGAGAGAGAGACACAAAGAAGAAAAGGAAGGGGAGGATGGGTGCAAAAAAGGAGGAGAAATTAAAGATGTAGAGTGTGCATGGGGAAAGAGGAGGCAAAAAACAGAAGCAGTAGGTGAGGAGTAAGATTCCAGGCAAAGTATTGTCATCAAAACACTGCAGCAATATAGTAATACACCGTCAGCACTTCCTGTCAGCTTGTCCCAGTGAAGACCTTCATTAAAGAGAGCCAATTAAAGCTTTTATTTTGAAAGCATGACAGGAAGTGTGCAGTTATGGTTACGGTTAGCCCTATTTGCTTGTGGGATGAGACGGTCAAACACAGCGCCTTTATTTTGAAATAAAATGTTTGTTGTTTTATTTTACTATAATCATTTAAAAAATTCAAATTGTAGTTTTGATAAATAATTTTCATCAATCGTCAATTTTAATTTTACCATAACCTTTAATTCATTTTAAATTCTTTATTAATTTTTAAAGTACAATGAAAGTGGACTCGTTAATTTCCGACACAGTGTGAGGGACCGAATGATGGCGTGGTGCTGCTGGTGCAGGTCTTACCTGGATATGGAGCTCTCGGAGGTCAGGTCTTTTGGAGAACGCATGGTGTTAAAGTTACGCTTTGGCTGTGACACTGCAAAACAAACAAACAAACAAATAAACGATTCATTTCAACCTCTTCAGCTGTGAGGTCATCGTCAATGAGTCCATCTTGATAAAGTTTTATTTTGAATTCTGGTGAAAAGCCCCAGATTCCCAAAGATACCAAATATATCAGGATGCATCCTGGGGAAATCTGCATGCAATGATACCCCACACATCCAGAATAAATACATAGATAATAATAATGACGATAGATAATAATAGATACATAGAAACGAAGCCCTTAAACACTCGTAAATAAAATGACATTTAGTCCACTAAGACCACAGTTATTTAGAAAAAATAAAAAGTGTTTCAAGGATTTGGAGTAAATTAAACGGGCCTTTTCACATTAGTAACACGGTATTTAAATTTCTCTTTATTTATAAATGTCTATCATTGGGTATCATTTTTTACAGATTTTCCTAGAAAGAAAACACTTCAGGAATTTCACTCGAATTTAAAAGATAAAAATCTGAAAAGGTTAATAAAATTCTACACGCACTGGAGGAGTGAATTGTTGGATTTCAGATACTGCTGTGCTCTGAGGTACTTACTGGTGACCTGGTGGACTTTCTTCACCATGGAGCTGTCGTTCAGTGAACCCTCTTTGGGACCTCCAATTCTGAAAGTGCAACATTTCAAACGCGATGAGCGCAACACACCAATCACAGTAAATAAACTGCATCCATCAGATCGAAATAGCAGAAACTATAAAAGTCATAATCAGCTTCAAACTTTTATACAAAGTGTTTGTTTTTTGTTGATGTTTGGAGTCCTCTTACCTCTGGACACGGGAGGGTGGAGCAAACACGCCGTACTTGGGAAGGCAGGAGAAGTAACGCACTCCAAACACAGAGCCGTCGTGTTTACCTGTGGGCTGATCCAGCTCCACCCCAAACCAATACCCTGCACGAAGACACACAGAGTTCAGGTCACGGGCTCCTTTCAGTTCTTCATACTCTTTTAACAGTCAAAAGTGAGAGCTAGGGATGGACCGATATGGTTTTTTCAGGTCTGATACGATACCGATTATCAGACGATCATAACATAAGGCTGCTGATAAATGAAGATATGTTTAATACAATATTTCGTACTCAGATTAAATATAAAATATTTGAAGAATACGTTTTGAAGTGCATGACGCTCAAAGTAGTTCCTAAAATAACCCCCTAAAACATATATTACTCTGGCCACCTCACTGTGGCTACATTTTCTCGCCTTGTGTTGCCCACGGCCTTCCCTGGTGATGGCGTATGTGAAATATTCCCTCCCGCACATATTGCGTGTGCATCTCAAAAGGAGAATTTATTTCTTGTCTGCTGGCGCTGATTAGGAAACTTCCATACCGATATATCCCAAAATAACGACCGATAATCGTTGATCCCCGTGAGAACTACAACTAAGACTCCAGTTTTCTTTGATTATGGTGCATATGGTGCTTATGAACCACGATGTTAACAGATACACGGTCACCGCCTGCAGCGGACACATGGCACAGACCTGGAGCAAAGTCGGTCTTTCCGTAGAAACGGACGGTGCCATTCTTCTGTCCGGCCACCAGGACCTGATCACCAAGTTCCACCTTCAGACCCTCCGGATCCAAACTGGCGACGGACGACTTCTTCCTCTGGGCTGCAAACACACAGGAAACAAGAGTGAATCACAGTGGATCCTGTTTGAAGTTCTTTACATAAACTGTGTGACATCTCACATCAGGCAAGGCCAAATAATTCATTTCCTGGTATTCCCAGGACAGAAACTATCACGCAGAGGTCTACAATGACTGTCCTGTCCCACTTGTGCCCCAGGGTCTCACTCAACCAGTTAGTCCTGTTGTTATCGGAAAACTACGGAATGTAAAAGAGCGAGTGTCCAAGAAGTGACAGGCGTGTCCAAACGGACTGTCACCAGCAAGAAAAAAATCACCTCTCTCTCGCTCCTTCTTCTCTTTCTTGGTCTTTCCAGCAAGGCGGGAGGCCAGATCCATGCGAGGGGTTCTGGGCGTGGAAGTGACAGAGGAGGGCGCCTGATCCACGGCTTTGGAGATCTTTGACACCGGAGCGAAAATCCCTACAGGACAAAGGAGATGAAGACACATAGAGTTCAGTCTGAGATGAACTCCTTCATTGGCCTCACAAACCCCAGAATTCTGCTTTAAATTCCAAAGATATTAAAAAAATGTTATAACTGTTACTGTAATGCTGATTTTTTTATGTGGTACGCTCAACTTTTTACTTAAGTTCTTTAAATAACCCTTGAGTTTTTCCTGAGCTGAATCCTCAGAATGAGCACACAATGGACTGAAGGGTTGCAGCTTTAGAGAGACTGACTGCTTATAAAACCACAATCCTCTGCTACAGCCAGCAAGCCGCTCCTCTGCTACAGTCAGATGTTCGGTTCCTTGCTCAAAAGCACCTCAGCAGCAACTCTTACCCAGTTTGGGAGGGCAGATGAAGTAGCGAACTCCGCCCACGCTGCCGTCGTTCTTCCCCTCTGGCTCGTCCAGCTCCACGCCAACCCACTGACCACTGGCAAACTCTGTGGTACCACAGAACCTCAGTGTACCATTCTGAGAGAGAGAGAGAGAGATGGGTGACATGGTTATGTCTATCAATAGAGCAGCTGAACATCCATGTGGAAAGAGTAAACACAGACATCTCGGTGTGTGTCTGCAGGGATTGGTGCATGTTCAGAGATTATTGATCCTTGGCGTGCCCCTGACCTTCAAGTCGTCCACCACCACCCGCTCTCCCAGCTTCAGCCCCAGCGAGGACAGCATCAGGTTTCCAGGGATATTGTCGTAGTTGGGGAGTGTGGCTCTTGGCAGATTACAGCTCAGAGGAACGGCGTCCAGCAGCAGCTGCTTCAGCTCTTTAGCTACCATGGCGGCCTCAGCTTTGTCCAGGCTCATGTCCATAGGGTCTGGAACCACCTCTCCCGGGACCTGGCCTTTTTCATTCTACACAGAGACAGGACGAGCGGACGGAGAGAAGAAAAGGACGTATGTATCACTCGGGCGTGCAAAGGTTAGGCAAGGCAATAAATGACAACAGTCAGACAGCTCGTAAGCTCCACGGGCATATATCCACATCTTACTGTGCTATCATCACGCAGTGTGTTCAGATTAAATCATAAGAATCATTAAGGTGGTGCAGAGACGTATTCAGGAAATTACTGACATGACAGGAACTCACTTATGTTAATTAGTAACTGTGAAACTGAGCAAACTAAACTAAAATCTAATGTGGAGTTCCACGAGGATCCATCCTTGGGACCGTTGTATTCAACATGGAGCTGCTCCCCGTGCTCCGATATTGGACAACTACAAAATCTCTTGCCGCAAATTTACATAATCTGTCTTCAACGCCGTCATTGAATTAGTGTATTGGCCAAATCCAAGATGTCCAGATTTGAGGGCCAATGGAACAAGGACAAAACCAAAATAATAGTTTTTGACCCAAAAGAAGACTAAAAAATGAAGGGAGGATAAAGGAGAAAAGCTGGTGTTCTTACCCGGACTGTGGGGTTGGCTCCGTGCTCCAGCAGACATTTTACTGCACCGAGACAGAGGTTGGAGGCAGCGATGTGCAGAGCGGTGCCATAGTGGAAATCACTGCAGGTCGAGTTCAGCACTTTGGAGATGACACCGAATAACAATAATGATATCATTATCTAATACATCATAGCAGAAAATATAATCTAAGGTTGACAAGTAAACTAAGTTCATATTTTCCTTCCATTTTATTCCGTACCTCGGGGTTTGGTAGCTTTCAGGAGAATTCTGATCAGTTCTGGGACATCAAAGTAAGCAGCATAGTGCAGAGCGTTCATGTTGGTCCAGCGGCTCCTCAGACTCACGTCAGCCCCCAGAGAGATCAGCTGACTGGTGAGACGCAGCGCTGCCGCTGGGTCACCTGACACACAGCAAGGAGGAAGATATCACACACCGCTACATCAAAAAACCTGAAATATCCTTCGGAAAATCATGAATCCTACAGATCTTTTTGGTTGTCATTTTCCACTCATCTACATAACAATGGAGCAGCAAACTTTATGAATCAATAAAGAAATATCATAAAAGCTGCAGTTTCTTGCTATGTTGTGATTCTAATTTTGCCTGTATGCAGAATCGGATCTAATTTTACAGTTAAAAGTGTCTAATGTTACAGGATCGTGTCCTTCCCATCACATCATTAAACATCTCATTTTATGTGAAATTAAACGCAATCTGATGCAATCTGCAATTATCTATGTTTTTCTGAGTAAAATACGATGAGCCAAGTCAAAACTCTGAACAAAATCCTACAACGAGGGACGCAAACCGTCTGCTTTTACCCACAGAGCTGTGTGTAAACACACACACGGAGCTTTAAAGCACCGGGCTTAGACGGCACTGATCATGGGCCACGAATTTCAAGCTTTTTAATGGATAATTGACTCATCACCTGACTAACTGACAGCAAGGATTTACATGTCTTAATTATCTTACCGACTCCATGAGCTCCGGCCTTGCAGCTGTAGTGAAGCAGCGTCATGTCGGTCAAACCATCTCGGTCGTTCACATGGCAACCGCGCCTCAGGATCTGAGGGAGAGAGGGGGGACACCATGAAACCCATATTCTGTTTCTACCATGGGGCCTACATTCAGACCTAACTGGCACCGCAGACACACACACACACACATACTCACACACAGGCATATAATGAACAATGAAATAGCATTGAGTAGAGAGGATGTTGCCTGGATTGGAACTGTAAGAGCCAAGTGTACCATTTAACCAAGAAAGATCTGCTCTTCTCCGTTAAAGCCACAATTCTTCGGTGAAAATAATCACATTAATCATACTTTTTCAGTGGGTTAATATAATAATGTGTTAATTTATACATATCCAATTATAAATATATCTTAAACTTCTAATGAATCCTGCAAACTGTACAATAAAAGCGAATGTCACAAGATGCAAGATGGGTAAAATGAAATATTAGTTTTAATTGGTGTCAAACTGTACAATACCAAGTTTGATGCTCGTCAGATGAGCGATGAATGCCTGGTGAATTGTAGTGCCGTCACAGGCAGAAATATGTCATCAATTTGGTTTCAGGAGAATTAAATAAACAGGTACATCATAATACAATCTACAACCACCGGTGACAACCCAGAGCTCTCTCACTGTCATGCCACACACACACGCACACGCACACACGCGCAGTAATTGCCTAATACCAAATCAGTTTCTATGTTTGTGAGTGGTGCAGAGAGGAGGAGAACGTGAATGTCGTGCAAGCCCTTGCTGTCCTCTGAGTCCTGGTTCTGATGTCGTTAAGCACACGTTGTCCTGTGGGCTTCAAGAAATCTGGTGCAAGAATGTGCCCGGACTGAAAATGACTAAAAGTCACTGTCTTTGCAGCAAAATGTAACTGTTGGCACATTTGGCTTTGGTTTTTGTTGTGATGATGTGTGCAGGATCTTTTCATTATTTTGTGAGGCCAGCTACCCACACAGCAAAACCCATCACCCAAAACCACACCACATCCCACAGTTTGGCAGAGAATTAAGGGTTTCATATGACTTCTTTAATGTCCAGTTTTCTTACAGTTTTGTTCATTTTATTCTTCTTTCATTATTATTATTATTATTATTATTTAGGGATTATTTTGTAATCTTCTAATATCTTTTTTTTTATTCTGAGTGCTGAATAAATAAATAAATAAATATAGAAAATGGCCTGAATATGTGAAATGAGACACCTCACAAGACTGTAATACCATATGTGTGTTCTCACCTCATTGCCGATGATGTCGATCTTGTGCTGGACCTGGGGAACCCATTGTCGAACGATGGCAAACAGCTCCGGGATGGAGGTCTGAGGATCCGTGAGGATCTCCAGACAGGCTGGATCATTGGGATCAAAGAAGGTGAAAGCTGGAAAGAGACGAGAAACACACAAAAAAACCAACTACATCATACAAGAGAAAGAAAAGGAAAGAAAAGCTGCACAGAAGAAAAGGTACAAACATGACAAGACACCTGGAAACGCCAGGAAGATTCCATCAGCTTTGTCAGATAAGCAGAAACCAGCGAGCTCTGCAGTTTGACTTTGAGCCAGCACTGCAGTCTAACGGGAAGATTCTATTTCACTGAGTAACTGTAAGCATTTCGCATACATTAAACCTGGTCCACCAAGACTCAAGGACTCTTTCCGAGGAGGCTCATTCCACGTGTCCCAAATGTCCCTCCCACACAGACTTAACAGGTAAAAAAGTAAAAGTACAGATATCTTATTTTAATGATTAAGTTCCAAACAAAACTGACCTTTCAGAAAACATAACTGAGGAAAAATCATACAGCTGTGGATGTTCATTTTATACGCGCAACAAAAGTATTTTTTCGATAATAACTGCACTTAAGTATCCAAAGTAAAAGTGTAATAATTTCTCGTCCTCACAGTGTCATTTATATCTTATGATCATCCTCAGATTAACTAAATTATAATCTCTGCCAACACTCCACAAGTCTTTAAAGATCAATATGGAGCATCTTCATCTTCACCAATCACTTGAATGAAGCTTTTCAAACTTGATTTAAAAATGTTCTTGAACTTTGGAGGACACATTTAATGAGTTGGATTGTCTGGGGTCATCTATGTTGAGTTCTTTTTGAAGTTCACATCCCGGGGTCAATCTATCACATTCAGTCAAATCTCAAACGAATTATAAGCACCAAGTGGACAATTTCATCTTTTAAATTCTAATACTTTCCCTTGTTTTTATACACAAAACAGAACAGCAAGGTCTCAAAACTTTGACGGATGGAAAGAGGTGACAAAGAGCTAAAGCCTTCCCCTTCACTGTCTCATTCTCTCTGTATGCCAGAGATAGAGAGAGAGGTCGCATAGAGAACATAATGGAATGGCCGGCTCAGTTTGTTTGTTTGGAGAATACCAATGAGCCTCAAGCCTCCATCGGTCACTACAGAGTGTCTCAAACATTCAGGCTTGCTTCCAGTCATTGCACTGTGCTAAAAACGACCGAAATCATGGCATATTTGGAGTTTTGGGACAATACCCACGAATATCAGATGATATTTCCCCCCTCATCGCCTTACATAATAAGAATAGTAAAATGTGATTTTATTTTATTTTGTATTTCAAAGGTGTCAAGGCTTTGTTAGTGTGGTATAAAAATATATTCCTGTGTAGTCTTTGCGGAGTGTATATTGAAGGTAGTTGTACTATTCAGGTAGTATAAGAGTGTATATTGAAGGTAGTTATACTATTCAGGTAGTATAAGAGTGTATATTGAAGGTAGTTATACTATTCAGGTAGTATAAGAGTGTATATTGAAGGTAGTTATACTATTCAGGTAGTATAAGAGTGTATATTTAAGGTAGTTATACTATTCAGGTGGTATAAGAGTGTATATTGAAGGTAGTTATACTATTCAGGTGGTATAAGAGTGTATATTTAAGGTAGTTATACTATTCAGGTAGTATAAGAGTGTATATTTAAGGTAGTTATACTATTCAGGTAGTATAAGAGTATATATTGAAGGTAGTTATACTATTCAGGTAGTATAAGCGTGTATATTGAAGGTAGTTATACTAGTGCATATTTTTAAGGTGGTATGACGGTGTGTATTTAAGGTGGTATAACCTACAGTAGTCCTTGGGTAAGGGGGCGGGGGCAGATGGGTGCACCATGGCTCGGCGGCGTGGTTCGTGGACTGGACTCTGGCACTCAGAGTGGGGCTCTAGCTCGGCCTCTGGCTCCTGGTCACCAGTTTGCTCCTCCTCCTCCTCCTCGTTCTCCTCCCTCTCCTCTCGCTCCTCCTCCTGTCCGTCCTCGTCGTCCTCCTCATCCTCCACCTCCGCTCTTTCCTCGCCCTCCCTCTCTTCTTCTAGCTCATATTCCTCCTCCTCTCCATCCTCTTCTTCGTCATTGTCTTCCTCCTCCTCTACCTCCTCCTCAGTCAGGGCTTCCTCCTCCTCCTTCTGCACCCTGCCCTCTTCTTGCTCCTCCCGGTCATGCCTCTCCTTCTCCTGCCCCCCCAGGTTGTCCTCTTTAGTCATGATGAAGGATGCTCCAGCCGGCCCTGTAGGAGAAGAGGAGATAATATCTGATGTCAACCCTCTTATTTTGTTTATTATACCACTTGTCCTCCATGCAGGGGTTGCTGCCCGAAAAACCTTGAATGACCTGAAAACTGGAAGTGATTCAGAGCATTTATCAAAATTTATTGCTGACATTAACCATAATAATGTCAAAGTCATAATTCACTTTGGACTGGACAAATATCGAGATTACTGGACTCATATGAACGGGAGGAGAAACACTGGCTGCACTCACTGGACACTGCTGGACAAATGAGCGTTTAACTCTAGGTGGTTGTTAATACTTAACCTTTCCCCCACCCCTAACATCACAACAGCAGCAAAGATTAAGATTGAGCTCCTAACATTGTCACTTTGTTTGTTTGGGAATGTCAAGGAATGATGAGGAGTGATAGCGTGGCAACCTGTAGCTATTACAGCCGACTGAGTACATGTCAGTCGTGCAAAAAAACAAACCCCAAAATGACATAGACATACTGAGAGTATAACTGCAACGGCTAAAATTGATTATAATCCTGAGCAAACAAGTGGATTTCTCAGAACACGAAGGTTCATCCTCTACATCGATCACAGCAGCGGAAACGTCAACAATCAAATTCAAAATGAAAGAGAAACATGAGTTCATCCTGGTCTTTAATGGGAGAATTTACATTAATCGGAGGTGAAAAGAAATGAGCTTAGTGTGAGTGGCGTTCTACTTTGGACTTCAGCACTACAATGATTCATTCATACTTTTGCTCACCATCTAACCAAGCATCTCATTATTATCTGAATCTGCTGCCATGAGAACAGGGCATCCACTGCTTTATCGGTGGGTGCGGTGATGACTCATGGAGCCCTGATCCAGGTTACGTCTGGTCCAGTTTGGTCTGGTTTGGTTCAGTGCAGCCTAGATCAGCAGCTGGCTATATTTAGCTCAGTGCGTGTGTGAGATAGAGAGTGAGAGGGGCGAGGGAGAGAGAGGAAAAACAGACTGTAGACTAATTGACACTTTGCATCGTTCTACCGATAACAGCACTGGCTAAAAAGGCTAACGTTAGGCCTCTCTGTCAATCATCAGCCGTGGACAGGCCTGATTGGATTACATTTGGAGTCCACTTTAGTTAATGTACAGGATGTAGAAATCCATCCATCCATCCATCCAGCCTTCCTTCCATCCATCCCTCCATCAAACCATCCATCATCCATCCTTCCTTCCATCCATCCTTCCATCCATCCCTCCATCAAACCATCCATCCATCCATCCTTCCATCCATCCATCCATCCATCCATCCATCCATCCACCCTTCCTTTCATCCATCCGTCCATCCATCCCTCCATCCATCCATCCAGGGTTTCAAAAATAATACTTGGTTGTTAATTCAATTCAATACTTTAATTAATTATGCGCCCTACGTGAACAGATCCATCCATCCTTGGGGTACTCAACCAGTTTTGCACCTTTTTGGGACTGCCTCAGTTTTTTTACTGGACTGGCTGCTAGCATCCAAACAGCAAGAGGACCAGTCAGCTAGGGATATAGCAGCTAGCCCTTCCTCATGGCCTGGAGGGGTCCTAACTGTCCTAACGGTGATGATCCGGGTGATGTTTGCTGAGGCTGAGGCGAAAGAAGTTTATCCTCTTGGCTTTGTCAGTGTTGTGAAATTCCCACTGATTAATTTCTGTGAAATATTTCTGTCTGACTGCCCCAAGGTTTCCATCCCGGTGTACTTTATATAATGTGAAGTCTCATCTGGTCCTTTTCAGACTCCAGAGAGCTCAGCAGTGACCCCTGTTTTGCTGAAAGCGATGGTGAACGTGCTAAAGGTTACGTAACATGACCTACGAGTCACAAACATGATGGAAAAAAAACGACACTGGACTGGCATCATCACACACAGTTACACATTGCATAACACAAAATTCCACGTGTGATTGTTAATCATTGAGGCACGTGAGTAGAGAGGAAACGAGTGTAACACACACACGCACGCAGTATTCCACCCGCTACTACTCTCCCTCTGAGCGTCTGTACTAACTCGTAAATCTATTAAAGCTCATATCAAATTGAACATACAGAGGACCACAAAGGAGGATAACTTGATGATGTTGAATAGTTTATGTTGGAGTGTGTAGGAGGAGAGAAAAAAAGAAAACAAGAGGAAAAAATATAGATGGGGAGAGAGATGCAGTAACGTCTCTGACGGGACTCAAATCCAACTCAACTCATTTGGATCACCACATACAAGATCATCTATTCTAGTCTGCTACAGTCTGTCCTGTTCCATTTTGTTCTGCCAAACCTGTTAAAAAAATAAAGACGTGCATAAATATCTGATTTTCACCAAAGGACCAAAACTGTAGTGAGTCTACAATCTGTTGTCGAATAACTCATTGACCACAAACATGCATCAGCGCTGACTAAGTTGTCTTCCACTGCAGTCCTCTGTTTAGTCTTTTCTATTCTATGTACTTCAATAAATTTGCCAGTGAATCAGACACTGAGCAAGTACCAACATAAATAATAAATACTGGAGAAATATTACAAAATGGACACATAAAAGGAAATTCCATGTGTTCAAATTAAGAAAATCATGATCACGAAAGATCATATATATCCAATCACATACAGATATAGGCAAAACATACCGTAGTTTTATATTTCAGCCATATCGATGGCACGTTAGACATATGTCATCATATATTGAAAGCGCTAATCCTGTATGTTGTCCAAAGGTGTGTTGTATCCGTTTTATCAGCTGATACAATAACATGATGATCACATCCGTAGATGAACATAGTTGTGATTTACGTTTGTATCTTAGATTTCCATATAGGTTTAAAATGTATGCGTGCTGATGGTGTAAAGACGGTAGATGGTTTTTATTCTAGGTGTGGTGTGTATAATTCATTCAGCTTTTACCCAGAATGCATTGGTTTCTTTGTGTATACGGGCATATTGGTGATTTTTCCATCAAACTGCTACATAAATAAAAAAGTTATGGTGAGTAGTGGCAGCAGGAAAGGAGAGTATTTCTAATAATTGTACTTAAAATGTGTATTTTAAATATAAAATATTTTCAATCATTCATAGTAACATATTTACAATAGTTGTTTGCATATTGATTGTAAGTTTAAGTTTTTAAGGGAAGGGAGGGTCACCTTGTTACATGTAGCATCGCTAAGTGCAGGACGTCTTACATAAAGTAGGACTGATTTGGATGAATTAGTTTTATGCAGCTGATTGCACTAAAAGTTAATCATTTTATTTAAATTCCATCCCTTCCATCCTCTAATAAGGTCACTGAGCCCTGTCACAGCTGGTCACGGTGGGGCTGGACCCTGACCCAGCGGTCACTGGGCGAAAGGCAGCGTCACAAGTCCATCGCAGGGCCGACACGTAGAGACAGACAGCTCAATCACACTCCCATTCACACCTATGGGCAACTTAGACACTCCAATTCACCTGAGCTGCACGTCTTTGATGGAGGGAGGAACCCAGAGGAAACCCACGCAAACTCCACACAGAAAGGACCATAGTCAGGGACTTGAACCCATGACCTTCTGGCTGTGAGGAAACAGTACTAACCACCAATCCACCGTGTCACCCTCCAGACAATTCTGATCTCCAACATTTCAGGTCTCCTTCTAGCAAAAGTGTCATGGAACGACTGTCCAACACATCAGAGTTTCCCAGTAGGAACTCTGATGTCAGAAAACAACATGGCAGGTGAACTTAAATCAATGAATACATGCGAAAAGGTGACAGAAACACACAGAACAAGGTTAAAAACAACACTAACACACTATAATTTATATTAAGGTTTAGATTTGATGGTCACGGTGACATGTGTACAGGGATTTGCTAAATCTTAAGCAGTGTATTTCATTTGGATCCATCTCTAACAGGGATGTTTTCACGCATGTTGGTCCATCTCTGAGTGGCAGCAGGAGGCAGCAGGAGGCGGAGGCCTGTGAGGAGGCAGCAGCATCCTCCAACCTGCCAGCCTCCATTTTACACACAACAAACCGAAGCAGTCACACATCCCCTAAAACCAAACCAAACCCAGAAACAGCAATCCGACCACGTCCTGTTTCCTCCGCGGCTCCAAATCTCAACGAGCGAGCTTTGCGTAACGAAACCACGGCGCTCGGTGCTCGCCGTGGTTTGGGCCAATGTGCGTAGTAAGAAACGCCCCGCTGACAAACAATGAAGGAGACGTAAGAAAGACATTACCGTCCGAATATTCAAAAAGACAGAGGATTTGTGGAGGATTCGTGTGTCTGTTACATCAACTGACGCAGTACAGACGCGTTTATTCCCGAGGTTTGTTTTGAACAGCGCCCATCTCTCCGTTTCTCTGCCTCAGCATCTCCATCTTCCTACGCAGGGGGCTGAGGAATAACACCGAATAAAACACACAACGTGTGGACCCCAATCCCACGAACAGAGGCCTGATGGACGTTGTTTCTCGGATTAAAACGGGATTTTACCTGATAACAAGCCGCTGGTTTACCGGTGATGAGTCCGTGAATGTCTATCCTCTTTGATCAGCGTCGAAATCCACACAGCGCAAAACAGATATGCGCTCTCTCTCTCTCTCTCTCTCTCTCTCTCTCTCCCTCTCGCTCTCTCCTCACGTGACCGAAACAGCGTTCTTCCATCCGTTTTGTCTTTTATTGATCCCCAGTTATTAAAAATTCATTCTATACGCGAAGAGTACCATGTTTTTTATATCAATATATGTGCGTTGTGTGCAGTGGTGTGAAGTTATGAAGTAAAAATACTAAAGTTGCCTACTTCGTCTATGTTTTGGGAGACTTAGTGCTGTGGTGAAGTATAAATATTTTTTTATATTTTTGCAAAAATATAAATATTGACGGAAGGAAAATCTGTACTTTTACTTCACGAGTTTTGTCTAAACAGGTTTGTTGCAGATTACAAAATCAATGCTAAAACATGCTGTGTTTTCAATAAAGAGAGTGGGAGATGGACAGGAGACTGAAAAATAGTTTTGATTTGATTTGAAAGTGTCGTGTTGGTAAAAATCACAATAACTGTACTGATGTCTTAGTTCTGTTGTTTGAAGCAGGTTGAGTTCTTCCAGTTTACTTCCAGGTTTACTCTAAGTTCAAACAGAACACCACTCTTCATAGTCCAACTCATTTAACGTGTGCCCCCCAAAGTTCAATTCATCTTTAAGCAAAGTTTGAAAAGCTTCTTTCATGTGACTGGGAATTGATTTTTCTCAGGGTGGATATTCAATTCAATTCAATTCAATTTTATTTATATAGCGCCAAATCACAACACAAGTTATCTCAAGGCACTTTACAGGTAAAGCAGTTCAATATATAGAGACCCAGCATTCCCCCATGAGCGAGCACTTGGCGACAGCGGCAAGGAAAAACTCCCCTTTTAAAGGGAAGAAACCTTGAACAGAACCTGGCTCTAGGAGGGCGGCCATCTGCCTTGACCGGTTGGGTTGAGAGAGAAAGTGGGAGAGGGTGGGGAGACAC